>PVKS010008889.1:0-34718 GCA_004027875.1 Aplodontia rufa | reverse complement strand
AAAACAAACAAAAAAAAAACCCAGGAGGAGGAGGAGGAAGGGTATTCCAAAGGAGGAGGAGGAAGGGTATTCCAAGCAAAAGAAGCTAAATAAGCAGAAGATAGATGTGTTAGGAAGACTGGAGCCTGGGTGGTTATGTGGGAAGTCATGTCAAGAATTGAGAAAGTCTCAGTCAGCCAAACTCAAACCCTGTGGCCTTGGGCAAGTCTTTTTACCTTTCCTCATACGTAGGATTTAGATAAAAATAGTACATACTTCAGAGATTGCGGGTATGTCTGTGAAATAATGTGTAAAATGCTTAGTAGAGCGTCCATCACAGAATGAGTAAAAGAGTAATAATAAATCATTGTGCTGCTCCACTGGCTTGGAATCCTCTGTCCTTGCCCCCACCCCGTGCATGAACACCTTATTAATTTCTGCCCCTTCAAAACTCACTTCAAATGTCCATTCTTCAGAAAAGTTTTTCTCAATATTCTTAGTATATAGTCTTATAATTTTTCTTTCATAGCACTTACCACAGTTGTAGTTCTGAAAAATGAATTGTTTAAGGCTGTTCACCTGATAGAAGGTAAACTCCACATTGATGAGAACTGTTGTTTTATGCAGCACTGTTTGTTTTGTTGTTGTTGTTGTTGTTGTTTCGTTGGAGGGAGAGAATGAAAAAGAGAAAGACAGTCAATTTTATTTATGTTTTTTTTAATCTGGCTTTTTTTGCTCTAACACTTGGCTGTGTACGTGTTGCTGGGGTTTGAACCTGGGTCCTCATGCTTGCCATGAGTACTCCAACTGCTGAGCCACTCCAGCCCCATGCAGCACTGTTTTTAATGCCTAGCAGTGTCTGGTACATAGGCACTCAGTGAATGAATGTGAGTTAATAGTTTAGAGAACAGGATATAATGTTGGAAAGTCAAGATCAAGGCTGATTGAAGAGGGTCTGCAATGATGAGGTTTTGCAGTTTAGACTTCTGCAGTTAGGAAGTTAAGGGATTTAGATGTTTGCTGTTATGAGGTTGAGCAGTGTGAATGGCTATTTTGCATCCATTAATTAATTTATTCAACAACTTTCACTTACCTTGTAACTTCGAAGTCATTGGGCAACATTGTGCTATTGAGTACAACATAGTTCCTGCTCTTGTGGAGCTTACATTCTGTTGAAGAAGAATTATGTACATATTATATTTATGTGTATGAGAGATAGTGTGTATGTTGTTATATAATTAGTATACAATATATTATGATTACTATGTTATGTCACCTTATAGTTACTATAAAAACTATAATAATATAATTATTAGATATAATATGCATTATGTCATGATAACTGCTAGTAAAATAAGAAGGAAAAGAATTTCCGAAGTGGGAATATATGGTTATATTTGTGAAAGATAATTCTAGCACCAGTGTAATCAGTTTGAAGGAGAAACCTCTGGAATGAGGACAACAACAATAGGGCATTACCATAATTCAGGCAAAGGGCAGTAAGAATTCAAATTAGGCCACTGGAAATAAAAACAAGGAATGGATTTGAAAAGTATTTTGTTTGGTAAGACAATATTTTGCAGACAGGTTAAACAGTTGTGTTGGATGTGAGGACGAAAGAGTGATAGAAGAAAGCCGAGGTTTTCATTGAAGGTAGTAACATTTTTAGCCAAATGCAGGGGAAATTAAAGGTTTGGTGGTTATGCCAGGTTTCCACTGTCTTCACCATCTTAGTTGGGAAATGTTCTGTTGAGAAATACAACTCAGGAGAAAGCTCAAGGTTAAAGATGTAGCTTGTGGATCATGCATTTAGGTTCATAGTTGAGGCCCTGGAAATAGATGAAATTGCCAAGAAACTTGCAGATAAGAACATAAAGTTGGGGGAAAACTGTGTTTGCTGTGTCATTTGCCAGTTCTGGGAGCATGACTAAGAGGCCGAGAGATTAAACAGTGCTTTGGGCAATTTTGCAGGGCTGAGGAGGGTAAGAAAAGTATCTATGTCCTACCAGGGAGGCTACCTCTTTCCCCTTGCTTTAGTTTAGTACTTAGACTACTTCATTTTAGCAACAAGAGTGCATTGGAAGAAGACTCTTAAGAGAGACTAATTCTGCTTTAAAATATGTTCGTTCTTTTTTTTTTTTTTTATGTTAAGGATTGAACCTGGGGCCTCATGCATGCTAAGTATGTGCTCTACTATAAACCAGACCTTCAGCCCCGAGAATACCTCAGTTCTTGCAATTGGATTGTTACTATTCATAGGTACCTGGACAAGCCAAGTATAAGGGGTTTTTGTTGTTGTTGTTGTTATTGTGTGTGTGAGTGGAGAAAGGTGTATTAGCCTAGATTCTGTAAACAAATAGAATATTAGATACCTAATCAGGTGAAAAAAAGAATGAAAGAAAAAAGAAAACATACAGGAAGGCCTGATGGTATGTGCAGAAACAACAGACAATAGAAATAGACCCAAGGAGAGCTCTAAAATAAAGAAATACAGTTAGAATTGTAAAATAACTATGTTTAATATATCCAGTGGTGGGGGGAAGGCAAAACAAATTCTTTTTTTTCAAGGAACTGGAAAACAAACAAAAAAGGATCAAATGAGAATTTTAGAACTTTAAAATGCAACAGCCACTGTTAAGAAACCAGTGGATAGGTTTAAAAGTTGGTTGAATATAGCTGAAAGGAAAATTAATGAACTGGAATGTGGTCATGAGAAAATAGTCATTGTTGTTGGGCATGGTGGTGCGCGCTTGTAATCTCAGTGAGTCAGAAGGCTGAAGCAAGAGGATTGCGAGTTTGAGGACATCCTCAGCATAGCAGGACCCTGTCATAAAATTAAAATTTGAAAAAGAATTGGAGATATTACTCAGTGCCCCTGTGTTTAATTCCTAGTAAAGAAAGAAAGAGAGAGAGAGAGAGAGAGGAGAGAGAGAAGGAAGGAGAGAAGGAGGGAGAGAGGAAAGAAGGCAGTCAGTCAGTCAATCTAAATTTAATTTAGTCCCAGAAGCAAATATGAGAGTGGGTCAGAGCAGTATTTTAAATGTAATAGATGAAAGCTTTCCAAAACTGATAGCAGATTCCAGGATCTAAATTCACAAAGAACTGTACCCCAAATGGAATAAATAAATAGAAGTCCACAGTAATCCAGCCAAAACAAAAGCAGCCAGAAGGAAAAGTAAGGCGGCCTTGAAAAGAGCAAATTAGAAGGGCTAGGGTGGTGGCTCAGTGGTTACAGTGCTTGCCTGGGTTCAAACCCCAGCACCCACGTACACAACTAGGTGTCAGAGCAATGAAAGTCATGTGGAAAACTCAATAAAAATTGATTCTCTCTGTCTCTTCCTCTCTCTCTCACTGTCCTCTCTTTAAATAAATAAAGAGGTGGTATCTGTTGTATTTCATGTGTGTGAAGAATATGTTTTTTTTTAAAAAAGCAAGTTGGACTGACCACTAATTTATTTTTTAATGAAAAAATTTGGTTATTGTACAATCAAAAATGCATCCAGCTTAACACTATGATATATATATATATATTATTAAATTAGATTTACCCCCTATATCCCACCCTATTCTCCTCTCTTACCCCCCTTTTCCCGATACATCTCTATGAATGCCCTAGGTTATGTGTTACTACATCTTTGCTGGGTTTAATACATGAGGTTGACCTTGACCCTAATTTCTTAACCAAAATAATGAAGCCATGATATGAGTGATATCTTTAAAGAAATAAAGTCAGTGTCAGCCTAGAATTCTGTACCTGCCAAAAATGTTCTTTGATAGTAGAAATAAAGACATTTTTTACAAAAACTTGAAAGAATGTATCTCATTTTTTTCTCTAAAGGAAATTAAAAATAAAGGGGGGGTATGCTTCATACAGGAGTAACAAGATTCTAGATAGAGGGAGGAGTGGAAGAGCCAAGAAAAGGTTAAATATGTATGTGAATTTAAATAAATACTGATTGTTTAAAATAACTAATAGTGTCATACTTTTTAGCAGTATATATAATAAAGTACAGAAGAGTAATGTCTTGCAAGTTATGAGGGGAGGGTATTTTAAGGCTCTCACATTTTCTGTGAACAGTACCAACTAGAGGGCTGGAGCTGTGGCTCAGTAGTTGGAGCACTTGCCTGGCATGCACAGACCCAGGTTCACACCACATACACAACTAAGTTGGAGAAACAAAGGCCAGATGAAAAAATAATAAAAGTGATTCTCTCTTTCTCTCCCTCTCCCTTCTTTCTCTCTTTCCCTCTATCTTCAAAATGAAAAAAGTATCAACTAATGTTAAACTTTAATCAAGAATATGTGATTTGTAGGATAGTCACTGAAATAATATGTAACTTCAAAGCTAATAACATAGGAAACATGGAACAAGTTTCTATAATAAGCAAACAAAAGGCAAGAGGAGAGAAGAGTGCACGGTAAGCGGTACAGAGAGGAAGCACTTAGTAAAATGATAGGTACATATCTAAATACATCAGTATCAAATCAGTATTTTTAACATCATAATAGAAAAAGTCAAATAGGCTATTAGAATTGAAATTTAATTATGTATTCTCTAAGACACATTTGAAAAAGAATAATTATGAAAAATGTAACACATAAACAGCAACACAAAAGAAATTAGTATCAGGTAAAAAAATACTTCAAGATAACAAGTTTTACTAGAGATGAAGAATATCACAATGATGATACAATATGTGCTAGCACAAGCTTTGAAATATACAGCAAAAACTTACAGAATTTCAAAGAAAAATTGACAAACCCAAAATCACTGTTGATTTTTGTCAGTTTTACAATTGAACACATAGACACATACACTCAAGGACTTAAAACACTAGCTTTCAGATATGAGAATGATCTGGAGATTTGTTAGAACACAGATTTCTGGGTCTATTCCAACAGATTTTGATGCAAAAGGTCTGCACTGAGCCTGATAGTTTGTAGCATTCAAATTAATATTGATGTTGATGATTCTGGGACCACATTTTGAGTAGTACAGATATAAAAGATTTAATGCCACAATTAACAGACTTGACCTAACGAACATGCATACAACACAACATCCAGCAACTGCAGAGTAAACTTTTCTTTTTCAGTATTTGTATAATGTTTTTAAATTTAGCTAATTCTGTGCCATAAAGTACCTCTCGATAAATTTTAAACAATTTAAAACACAGAATGTTTCTGACTTCAGTAGAATTAAACTAGAAATCAATAACAAAAAGTTAAGTAGAAAATTTCCATATATTTAGAGATAAGCAATATATTTAGTGATCCCTCAGTTAATGAAGAACCTCCAATAGAAGTTGAGAAATACTTTAACTGAATGATCGTGAAAGTGTAATCTATTAAAACTTGTAGAATGCAGCTAAAACCATTCTTAGGAAGAAATGTACAGCTTTAAATATGTGTTTATGAGTACACATGTGTATAGATAGGTATGCATGGTGTATGATTATACATTTATATAAATATATGTGTATATATGTTATGTACACACACAAACTCCCACACAGAAGCCTGGAAAATCAGAGATAAGGATCCATTTCTAGATAATAAGAGACGGTTAAATGAAGCAAAAAGATGTAGTAGGAAGGAAATAGTCAAGATAAGTGCAGAAATTAACAAAATTGAAACAATATTACAGTAGAGCTCAACAAAACCGAGTTGGTTCTTTCAAAAGTACCCCTTCTATCTCAGAATCTTAGTCCATTACCCATAGGCAATGAACAGTGTCTTATATAGTCTTTCTAAATATTTCCTAATATACTTGTTCTTTTCAGATATTCATACTAAACCAAACTATATGCACTGCACTTGAAAAAATGTGGGGGTTTCTTTGTTGTTGTTTTTTGTTTTGTTTTGTTTTTTTGGTATTGAAGATTGAACCCAGGGACTCTTAACCACATCCCCAACCCTTTTATTTTTATTTTGAGTCAGGGTCTCACAAAGTTACTTAGGGCCTCACTAAATTGCTGAAGCTGGCTTTGAACTCTCCTGAGTCTCTGGGATCATTGGCATGTGCCACAATGCCTAGCTAAAAAGTGTTTTATAGCTTAACAATGTATCTTAGAAGATTTTAGTTTCCGTTTGTGGATCCGTGTCATTCTTAGCAGTAGCTACATGTATTGCATTGTATGGAGGTATCCCTAATCAGGTCTGCTGATGGTAGATGTTTGGATTTTTGGTCTTTGGCTGCTGTGAAGAATACAGAAAGAAACAGTGCTTATGTCATGACTCTCATGTTTGTGGTTTGAAGTCTTAGAAACAGAATGAAGCAGACATGTTTCTCAGTGAAAATGGGAGGCCCAAAGGACTGTATGAAGGTGATGAGCATGCATTCTGAGACCAACCACCTCGGTTCAAATGCTCGCTCTGCCACATAACAGGTGTATGCCTTTGAACAGGTTATTTAAATTCTTTGTGCCTTAGTTTTCCCATTTGTAAAATAGGGAAAATAACAAACCTTATGAGAATTTAATGAGTCAAATGTTGGGCACTTAGAATAGAGCTTGGCATGTAAGAAGCCCTGAATAAATATTTACAAGTGTTGTCATTACAAGAGGACACTTGATGATGGACAGAATGTAAGGGTAAGACTGGATTTGAGAGGTTGAAGGTAATGAAGATGGACTGATTTGGGTGAAGACATTGCCTGTCAAATGAACGATCTGGTCAGAGATGAGTCAAAAAGTAGACTTATTAGCAGAACCAAGCAGTGGCCTGGACTTGTGGTTTGCTCAGAATTCAATAGTAGAAGGAGGTGAAAGGAATAATTGGTTACCCCACTGGGACCTTGTCGATCTCCCTGTCTTAACTAAAGTTAGGTAGTTAAACCGTTGCCCTGGAGCACAACAGATTCTTCACCAAAACTCAGTTTTGTGATCCATTTAGGCAGTAATGCTATCGCATATTTTGAAGAATTGGGACTTTAACTCCAGATGAGTGTATTTAGTGTAGGAAAGTACAGAAAAAACACACTGCTCTCCCCTTGTGTAATAGCAGTATGACCTTGAACAGATCATTTAATCTGAGTCTCCACTTTCTGATCGACAAAGTGAGAATACTGACAGCTTCTTTGGGGAAGTCAGTGGTGTGTTCTTTACTCTAAAAAACATGTGATTCGTTTCTGGTGAGAAATATTTGTTTATTCAAAGGGTGATATCCCTTTCGAGGGTAAGGTATTCCCATTTTTTTTAAGACAGAGAGTTAACTTTATTTCTTCATCTGGTTTTTGTTTTTCTTCCACTCAGTTGTGTATGTGGTGCTGGGGATCAAACCCCAGTCCTCACACATTCCCAGGCAAGCACTCTTACTGCTGAGCCGCCTCTCCAGCCCCAAGATATTCCCATTTTAAATAAATTCAGTGAAGGCCTGGCAGTGTGGCTCAGTGTAGAGCACATGCCCAACAGGCAGGAGGCCTTGGGTTCAATCACCAGTACCACAGTAAAATAACTAATAAAGTCTGTGAAGTTTCCTGGACTTTTATAAAAAAGGAAACAGTGGTGTATATTTGATAGGGAATGGCATTTGAGTAATAAAGTATTCCCCTTAAACAGGAGACTTGGCTGTGAGATTTCTTTATATAGGACCTAAATGAGTTTTATTTTTTAATTTGCAGGGATTAGATTTATGTGAAACTTCTAAGAGCAGAAAATCAGCCTGTTATTAGGGTGCCCTTGAGTTTGACTCACTGGGCTGCTAAAGCATTGCCTGGGTGGTAGCTGCACCTTTCATTGCTCAAGGTACCCAGGTTGCCAAGTTAAGAGGCATCTGTGGAGCCTGTGGAGGAGCACCGTTGGATTTATTATCAACTTAATTTTATTTTTTTAAATGAAAGAAGTAATCTTAAAGGAAAAAAAAATCTTAAATGTCAGCCTTGTCTGTGGTCATTTAGAACCAGCCCTCAGCACGTGTTTTAGGGAGATGAGCAGTGTCATCTGTTTTTTTCTGTGCTGTGGCCGCGAGGCTGACGTTTTATATACTTTCACAGATGAGCTTCTTTGTGAATGTCACCAGCAGTTATCAGTCCATCATGCACAGAGTAGGAAGGGCAAAGCCAAACTGTAAGGATGTCAGCACATTATAGCAATAAAATTTTTCATGGCCTCAAATAAAAAAATACTGTACCTGACAAGTGAATCTGTTTTAAATTATTTCAAATACTATGAAAATGAAAAAAAAAAATTTAGAGAGAGGGACAGTGTGTGTGATAGAGAATCAATTTCATTTAGTTTTTCACGTGACCTTTGTTGCTCTGAGACTTCCATTGTGTATGTGGTGCTGGGGTTTGAACCTGAGTACTCTCTTGCCAGGCAAGTGCCGTAACCACTGAGCCACCGCTCCAGCCCCAAAAATGAAATTTTTATTTGGTCAGTTCTCTCATTAGATGCAGATTGAGTTCCCAAAATTGGATTTCAATTTGAATTTGTAGCTTATTTTCTAAAAAGAGAAAAGGAAAAGAGTAGTCTTAGATTCTGAGGCTAACCCACATTTTAAGCACAAAGGAGTTGACATGCTTTATAGTAAAAAGGTAGAATATACTTGTAGCCCTTACCATTTCATATAAGGGTAAAGAAATAAAATTGAATAAAGAATACATTTAAAATTTTTTTTAAAAAAGTATTAAGGAAAAACAGATTTTATTAGATGAGATAGTGGGAAAGATTCTGTAATTTTATGTAATTCAGGCTAATTACATAAACTTTCTGACCTCAGTTTTCATATCAGTAAAACTGGGTCTTTTTAAGGGTTAAGTGAGATAATACTGAAAAAAGTTCCTTGTACATAGCTGGCTCACAGTGAATTGTCTGCAACTGGGTATTATTTAAGTAGAGGTGCAGGGGCTGGAGCAGTGGCTCAGCAGTTACAGTGGTTGCCTGGCATGCACGAAAATGCTGGTTCGAACCCCAGCACCATGTACACAGTGAAGTATCAGAGCAACAAAAATCAGATGAAAAACTAAATAAAATTAATTCTTTCTTTCTCTCTCACTGTTCTGCTTTCTTTAAAAAGTTGAATAAAAAATAAATACAGGTACAGGTGGCATTCAAACACAGAGTTCCTGGCTCATGGCAAATAAGCACTCTGGGTCTGGGTGCTACCCTTCTTTGGTAGGATGTTTATTATGCCCAGGCATGTGGGGGAGAACCTCCTTTTCCCTTCTCTCACTGTTGCCTCTTCCATTGTTTTGGACTGGCTCTCCCAGAATATGAAACCCCTATAACAAAAGTGACCTGACTTTAGTTACCCAGGATGCAGCTATGTCTTGTAACATACCAAGGGCTTTCAGAAGATTTGTTGTTGCTTATTTAAAAACGTGGAGAGCTAACATTTTTGGGGTGCCTGGTATATCCCAGGCACTGTCCCATGCACTTAATATGTTATTTAATGTTCACAAGAGCCCCATGAAATTAGGTATCACAACCCCATCATGTGGACTGGGAAAGAATAATCTTAGATGGCATGACTTGCCTAAGGTAAGATAGGCAGGAACTCATAGAGTTGGGATTCACACGCCGGCCTGGTAACTCTCAGGCCCATTTATGTGACTGTCCTCTGGGTTCCTGGGGGAACACACACAGTGTAGTTACCAGTGTGTCCTTGTCTTTCTGTCCTTATAGAAACTGTAGCGGGCATGTACCCCAGGGAGGGAGAGGAACTGAGTCAGATTCAGTTTATTGACACTGTCAGCTTTCAACAGGATCTAGCTTCCCTCTCATTTAAAATGGAACCATGTGGGCTGGAGCAGTGGCTCAGTGGTTGCAGCGCTTGCCTGGCATACACAAGGACCGCGTTCAAACCCCAGCACCACATACACTACTAAGTGTCTGAGAAACAAAGGCCAGATGAAAAACTAAAAAAAGTTGATTCTCTCTCTCTCTCCAAAAATAAAAAATAATAAAATAAAAATAAATGGAACCACATATGGGGATGGAAACATATTAGGGAGAAACTGTTTAATAGAGGTAAGATTGTTTACCAGGTGGATGTGCTGCCGGGTTCCACATCACACACAAGTTAGCATTTGAGCATTTTGTAATCTGCTACATTTAATTAGGCACAGTACATAAACATGGGGAAACAGTGGCAAATTTTTTCCAAGATTTGTGCTTCATAAATTTTCAGTTTGCTAATTGCGATAATGATGTTCATGTCAGCTGCTTCCTCTCCAAACAAGTGCCGATCCTCTCCCTGAAGTGGATCATGCAAGGAAGGAGTGCTAGGGGTGAACTGCAAAGTTCTGTCCTTCTGCCTTTTGAAGAGTTAAGTCTTTAAATGATCATTTTCTTTTTTATTTAATGTTGTCATTAACATGATAAATAAATGTAGAATAGAATTGAAAATGCCCAATACAATTAAAACTAATCAGTAAATTGGCTTTCCGTGGCTATAGAGGCATTGTAAATGTTTAACCTTTTTTTTCACATGGAACTTTTCTTAAATGCAAAGCTGTTAGAAAATGTTAGTGGCTTGGAATTTACAAAGTGCTTGATTTTACTTATCTTCAGAATTCTCAGACCTGCCAACCAGAGTCCTCCAAATAAAGAATGAGATTGGGATTAGTCACTCCTATAACTGTAGGGCCCAGAACCAGGCCTGGCACTTACACTCATAAAGACTGTTAAGTGACTTCTCAGTGATTGTTTTTGAAAAGCATATTGGTTATTTTATTCATTAAAGATTTTTTTCTAATCAAAAAAATGAATGCTCACTTATCTGAAGACAATTTGGATGATACTTGAAAACACACAAAAATAGAAAGTACAGTCACACATTGCATAATGACATTTCAGTCAATGGTGGACCCCCTAGTGATCTGTCATAGCTTAGTTTGTGTAAGCACGCTCTATGATATTGCTCAGTGGGGGAATCACCTCACAGCGCATTGTCCAGAACCTGACCTGTTGGTCAGCTCTTCATGACTGTACTTTGAAACCCACTCTAAACCATGGTCACATATTGATACAAGTGCCCCCAGCAACATCAAAAAGTATTTCTCCTCAACTTGATCTTTAATCAGTGATTGCGTTTCATTATGCAGTTGTGCTACAAATGTTATCCCTCTTTTTTTTTTTTTTTTGCTATTATAATTTGGACTGTAGTGGATATCTTTGTACAAACATGTGTAAGTAATTCCTGAAGCTAAGTTCTTAGTAATGGTGCTGGCCAAAGAATATGTATTTGTTTGCTGGTATGCTCTTCAGAAAGATTATGCTCTATTATAAGCAAACTCTCTATACCTCTTGGGTTTAATTCTTTAATCAGAATATTTTTAATTTCCTGGAGTTGACAAAATTATTTTCTGTGTAGCTGTAAAAGTCATTGTGTCATGCAGGTGGTTGTCCGAGTGAGCCCTGTTCTCATGGTAAAGAAGGCCTTCTCCAGGCACACCCTGTCCAAAGAGCTCCCACACTGTTCTCACATAGAGGAGTTGATATGTGACCCAGAATTAGCATGGTCCCTTGGGGAAGCAGTCTCCAAACCAGGGTACCAGTGCTCCACACAGAACTCAGATTCTCCAAGGGGATGTGTGTCTTAAGACTCCCACTGGCCAGCCTCCCTGAGGTGGACACATGCTCCTTCCTGTAGTTCAGTGCTCAGAACATTGCTGTGCTACAGGCTTCATATTGTTTGTCTTTACTTCTTCCTCCCTGTTGCCAACTGCCCTTTTCCTATTTTAGGAAGGAGTTATTCCCACCCAATGCCCCAAAGTTAGTTGGCCCAAAGTGTGAGGCCCTCTTGCATCCCCAGTAGGGGATACTGACATATTGTTGATAACAAAATTTCCTTCATTTATCAAAATAATTATTTGTATTGCTTTGACCAGTTTTAGACTAATTGTAATGACAGCTTAATCCAGAAGGAATTAAACACAGAGCCTTATAGGAAATAAAAACAATTTAAACTATTCTATTTTCATGTGTTTCTTTTGTAGATTATAAAAGTATTTTGCATTAGGATAACATGGGAGAGAAGTGAAATGGAAATAAACTTTCAAGAACAAAAAGAAGAGTGTAAAATTCTAGACTTAAAAAAGAGGGAGTTTATATATTTTTAAAACTGGATAGTGGGAAAAAAACGATAGTTGGTATTGAATTTCTGTGCTATTTGGTTAGATACATTGTAAAGAATAGTGTTGCAGTTTTATTTTACAATGTCAGCATTTATGATATACGGAATAACGTTTATAATTTTAAGTCTTATAATGAAAAGTTGTAAATGCCAACTTTAAAAATGCTCAAGGGAGGGACTACAGTGGTGGCTCGGTAGTTGGAGTGCTTGCCTGGCATGCACAAGTATGCAGGCTCAAACCCCAGCATCACATACACAGCTAAGTGTCGGAGAAATAAAGGCCAGATGAAAAAATAAAATTGATTCTGTCTTTTTAAAAAAATGTTCAAGGGAGGGAAATGGTGTGATAGGTATATGACTTCTCAAAATCATTTTAGGGAGGATTCCAGCATCTTGCAGACCCCAGCACTGGACAGGTACCCAGGCTGCCTCCCTGGAACTCAGCCCTTGCTGTGTTTCCAGGAATCTCACGTTCAGTTCCAGCTGTCTCTTTCCCTCAGCAGTCAAAGCGAGCCCCAGGGTGGGGAGATGTGACATGCCTGCAGAGCTCTCCTTCAGACTTTTCCACACATACCTCTCTTCCTGGACCAGAGCCCTCCAGTCCCGAAGGTGTCTTTGTCCTGCTCATCCCAAGGACCCGTGCCTCCCCTCTTGCTGGCCCTCTCCCTCCACCACTCTTCCTCACAGATGTCACCTCTTCCAGAAATACTCCTCATCTTCTTCAGGATGTTTTCTCCTCCCTCTTTCATCATAAAAATATTTAGAGGTTAAGAAGGGGAAAGGGTGTTAAGTTAAAGAAGGGAGTGGTCATCTTTGGGGAGAGAGACAACAGCTTCAATTTTGACTTTTATGTGTCCAGATGAGCTTAAGGATGTTTTTGTCTCTAAAATGTGAGGTATCAGTAAAAGTACCATTGAATGGAATGGAATTGAAGGTGAGGTCCAGTTGGAGTTCCTCCATTTCTTAGAAGTCTTCTTTGATTTTCCAGGCTGTTTGGGGCATCTCTTCCTCCAAATCCTGTTGTACGTCAGAGTCCATATCGCGTAGCTCAGTGTGAGTCATCCCTGTCCTGCAGGTTTTGCTAATTGTTTTGAGTGTCTAGCGTTGCTTTCATGACTGGAATGTAAAGTCTAGTCAGGCAGAAGCTACGAGCTTATTGTTTTCTTCTCCCCACAGTACTTACGATAATACTGATCATAACAGATGTTCAGTAAGCATTTCTCAGCTGATTATCAATACAGAAAATACTGACAGGGCATCCTGAGGTCCAATTCTAGATCCATTACACTTTAGTCTGCAATTTTGGACAAGTTGCATGTGGTCTGGCTCTCCTGTTTCTTCATTGATAATACATCGCTGATAGTAATAACTGATCATTATCAGGTAAATGTACTATGTGCCCAGATCACTGACACACCTGACAATTCTGTGAGCAAGATATGCTATTATTGTTATTCTCATCTTATATGAGAGAAGACAAAAATGACAGAATACTCTGTCCACGGTAAATGGCAGTGCGGATTTGAAACCAGCTGAGTCCAAAGCACTTAACCACTGCCCATATAAAACTTGCCTACCTCAGAGTTGAAGGTTTTAAGTGACAGGAAGAGTAAACGTTTTTCTGTAAAAGTTAATAAGGCTATACAAAAGGTAAGCCTAGTAGTTATTATGTGGAAAATATTTTAACTTTCATTTTTATTTTATCTTTAGTGCTGGGGATTGAACCCAGGACTTTGGGCATTCCAAGCACATGTTCTGCCACTGAGCTATGCTCCCAGTTTGGAACCATTTTTATTAGCAAAAGACCTGGGCATTCTGCAGGATTTGTGTGGGGAAGATGCATGGCCACACTATGTGGAAGAGACTAGAAGCCTTTCAGGCCACTGTTTGGCTTTGCACAAAGGTTCCAGAAAATCAGTAGCCTGCAAAGTGTTCACTGCTGGGCTGGAGCAGTGGGTCAGTGGTTTGACCCAAGTTTGAACCCCAGCACCACACATACAACTAAATGTCGGGGAAATTAAAGCCAGATGAAAAAGTAAATGAAATTGAACCCCTCACTCTCTCTCTCTCTTTGAAATTAAAAAAAAAAAAATGTTCACTGCTCACTCCCCTGGTTATCCTATGCACAATTTGGGGCTGATAACAATGAACATCAGTAGAAAGAGTACTTGTGCTGTTTTTTTTCTTTAAGAGAGAATCAATTTTATTTAGTTTTTCATGTGGCTTTCTTTGCTCCGACACTCGGTTGCATGTGTGGTGCTAGGGTGTAAACCCGCGTCCTCGCGCATGCCAGTCAAGTGCTGTAACCACCAAGCCACCGCTTCAGCCCGGTACTTGTGCTTTTATTCCCATTTGTAATGGATCTTAAAAATTATTGCCTGGCCCTTTGCCTTCAGCACACTCCGGTCTGAATCCTTGATGTGTGTCCTGCTGCACAGGACACTATTCCTCTTCCCTTCACCAATTTCCTGCTGGTGTTTCTGTTCTGGGACCAACGTGCAAACCATTTCTAGTTCAGAGATGGATCAAGCTGTTCTCCTTAGTGCCCAGTACTACAGCCTGGCAGCAATGACCTCTCTGTAGGAGGAGCCAGTGGGATCTGTCGCTTTTGGTGTTTGCCACTGAGTAAGCATAGGGATTCTTTTACAACTAATTGTATCCATCTGTTTTTAAAAGGTGAAAAAAAATTCTTGAATTTAAGTATCCATTTGCACATTAATTTCCCTGATCTCAGTTGCATCAGTGTGGTCTAATAGCTGATTGCTACAATACCCTAATCTGTGATATCAGAATGTGACGTGCATATTTTAATTTGAGAAATAGTTTAACATTTCTAGATACTCATTTAGATGTGGTTATGCAGGTTAAACATAACGTATGATCACTGCTTCTTTCATTGCTTCCAATTAAACCTTGCTTGTTAGTTTAACCTCTAGGTAATCCCATCAAACAATTGGTGTCAAGGAAACACTGCCCAGAGTAGCTTCGGATGAATGGCCATTAATTTTAATTGCCTTGATATTAAAGATTAAGAAGTATTGGGACTAGCAGAATAGAAACGATCTGATGTCAAGCAAATCCACTTGCTAAAGCTTCCCCAGGCTGCTGGTGATATTAAAATTTTACTGTGAGAATTAAATAAACCTTTATTAGTGATGACTGTTGTTTGATTGGTCCAGGGGTGTGCATAAACAGAGGATTCTTACATATCTAGAGATGAGACCTTCAATGGTACAAAGATTCCTCAATTATGAAACTGTTAATAAAGCTGTAATCTGATTTTCCAGGCTAGGTTTCATTAATGTATTATAGCTTCTCTGATTGTCAAGGTAATATTAACTACAAAATACTAAATCCAACAGAGAATTGTTTAGAAGTGGAGAGTTCTAAGATGGGCCTTTGTTGCTAAATTCAGTGTTTGGAAATTTCATTAATTATGCTTAAGAAATGCCAAATTCCCTCTCAACCAGGACTATCTCCCTTTGCACTGTAGATGTATTTGATACTTAACTCTTTCCAAGGTCTAATAGGCTTACTCAAAGGTGCCTTGTACTTGGCAGCTAGTGCTAGGTCTACCTCCTGAACTGTATGGCGAAAGGTGAGGTAGCTCTGGAGGGATTGGCTTTAACAAGCATAACCAGAACTGACAAATGCAGGCTTCTTTTTTAACCTTGATTCAGAACTTTTCTGTTTGTAGAATGATATAATTCCAGCATGCTAATGGTCACTTTGGCTATTCTTCCAGTGCAAAAATCCCTCCCAAGTATCTGTCTCTGTCTTGCTCAAGGCCAGGGCCCCACATCATCCTGCCCTCTGCCACTCACTCCCTCTCCCCTGACCTCCAGCTCACGGGTGGCCAGATTCTGCCTGATCCTCCTCCAGAACATCTGCACTCTCCATGCCTTGCTCTGCCTGGCTCTTCCTCCTGCTGCCACATGCCTCACTGTCACCATGCACACCCACCACAGGCCTGTGGTCCTCTAGTTTGGCAGCAGGAGGGGTTAGGTCCCTCAGGTCGAGTCCATGTACCTAATCTTGTTTGGATGTCAGAATTAGAACTAATGAATGGAAAGAGGAGCCAGATTTTAGCTCAGAATAAAAAGAACTGTGCATCCTTAGGAAGGACTGTCCAGCAGAGTCAGGGCCTCCACCATGGGTGGTGAGGACTGTGACCCAGGAATACAAGGAGAAAATAGAGAAGGGGCACAGATTTAGAGGATGTCTGAGTTCTGTCTTAGACCTATTGATTTGGAGGTTGTAGCAGAACATTTATATGGAAATCTCTTAAAAATTGAGAGCTAAAATTCTTTATCCAAGTTAGAAGTAGAGATGGAAATCTGGGTGACATTCACACTGAGAGAATAACTAAAGTTCTGAATATGAATGAGGAGAAAGAAGACAGAGGGGCCAAGAGCTGAGTCTTGGAGAAATACACATGCACGTCTCTGGTGTGTCAGGGAAATAGCAAAAAATCATATGAAGAGTGAACTCTGGGAAGGAGTGGTGGAGTCGCGAGTGTCAGAGGCTGTTGAGAAGTTGAAGCTGAGGAGTGCTGGGCTGGTGCACGAATATCATTCCAGCTACTTAGGAGGCTGAGGCAGGAAGACCACAAGTTCAAAGCCAGCATGGGCAGCTTAGCAAGACTCTGTCTCAGAATTTAAAGATAGGTGGGGCTTTAGCTCAGTGGCAAAGCGCTTGCCTGGTGTTTGTGGGGCCAATCCTCAATACTGCACATATATAAATAAATAAAGTTGAGAGAGAAGTGGCCATTGGATATGAGATGGGTTGGATTTAGGGAACCACCTTGCCTCTGACGTTGTACAGCAAAGAGCTCTGCATGGTACAGGGGCCGTTAAGTGCTGCTGTTATAGCCACAGTGTTTGATATGAAGAAAGCAAAGGATACATATAGTCCTTAGGGGCAAACAAATCCAATAAAATGATGGTGGAACAGAAACAGCTAGGAAGTGCTGATCTGTAGCACATTTACTTCCTGATGGGTTTTGGCATCTTTCTGCCTGATGAGCCTATGTGTGCTGCATGGGTCCTCGGTGAGTGTGCCTGCATGAGTATGTGTGCACATGTGTGCACACAGAGATCCCAGGATGGGACAGCATATGGGCAGCAGTGAGGCCAATGTTGTCTTCCTCACGTGGCTCCCTTGCCAGGACTTTCTGGCTTCTTTCAGAAGGATGAGTGCCATAGGTTGAAGAATGAGAGTTCTATTTCCAAAGCAATTAAAGACTTGGCAGAGGTGGTCATCAGGGGTGCCCACTAGTGTAAATTGGGTTGGAGGGCTCTGTACTGCACACCACTTCTTATTTTCTTCAGGGCCTCTGAGGAGCTGTTGGGGAACAGTAACTTTAGGATAGAAGAGTGACCCTGGTACTACACTGATATGTTCCTTTGACTGACTCTTTAAAAATTATTGAAAAGTATTTCTAAACTGTAACTTAACAAAAGAAAGGTAAGAACCTTCTTACACAGCAAGTGGCTATATCCCTTCTTATAAATTGCTATGTAGCTTTTAACTGCTGCTTTACATAGCTCAGTGACGTGTGCCTGGACACATAATGGAACTCCAAGCTGTGAGTCTGAGGTTGAAGTTTTGCTGTCCATGAAATGTGATGAAGTCTGCCTATTGCCAGCATTCTCTTTAGAAATCTCTTCCTTTTGCACTGGCTGACATCATAAGTAGTTTGAAATATATATTTATATATATATGTATTTTCCATTCCACCTAATGAAACCAGAGCTGCTCCTCTGCATGTGCATGTGACCTTACTGGAATTCCTTGAGTTTTCAAGTTGCGGCCTCCCTGCATGTTCCCTGGCAGAGCTTTCAGCAGCCATCTTGGCAGCCATGCAGTGTCTTCTAAGGCAGGAGACAAAAGAATTTCTCATCCATTATTAATTGGTGTTACTCTTTGCAACAGACCAAACATGATTCTACTATACAGCTGCCAAAACTGTTCCCAAACCCCCCAAAAAAGTAGTAGTCATTGTTTCTCAAGTATTGCTTATTATGTACCTAACATAACAAATGTTTCCTTTAGCTTTTCTGTAGCTTTTGGGGGGCTTGATTACTTATATGCTATTTGGTGTATATACCAATTGGATATTTTTTATGAACGGTGTTCCCAGTCAACTTCAAGAAGCAGCATTATTCTAAAACAGTATGAAGAAATTTGCCAAAAGAGAATGCAGACCTCTAAAACCATTATATATCACCCATAGAGTGTGAGGTCTCAGACTGGGAACCGAGTGTCTCCCAGGGTGTCCCCTTGGTGTGCAATGGTTATGATTGGAAATTTGACTTTCTTCTTTTTTGACTTCTCTACCCTTTCAATTCCATGTTCCTGCAATATGTAGGTATCCAACTGGTTTGGCAACAAACGAATCAGGTACAAGAAGAATATTGGCAAGTTTCAGGAAGAAGCCAACCTCTATGCTGCAAAGACAGCCGTGACAGCCGCACACGCAGTGGCCGCAGCTGTGCAGAACAACCAGACCAATTCACCCACCACGCCAAATTCTGGTGCGTACTGGGCACTTGCTTCCTGCTTGGCCAGGCAGCCTTATGCCATAGTGTCCTGTCCCTCAGACCATGAAAAAGAACCATAATGAGGACACAGTGGTTTGTAAAGGAAGGTTTATGTTCACATGCAGGCTTGTTCTTGGGATGGGTGAGTGAGTGGATGGCCCAAGCCTGTAAACCCACCATTCACGGTGAATGCCACTCACTACTGGTAGATTCTGGAACTTTCACACTTGGTAGTGTGGCCTTTAATTTAGTGATTAGGGAAAAGGCTCTCACTAATGATTATTTCAGCTATGTTGTTTCAGGTATCACTTTAGGGTCAACAGTAGTCTGTCAAAGAATGAAACGGCAGAAGTGGGATATGTACTGGTCATAATGAAGCTAGAGTTCTGGGATGAGGTGCAGGTCACCCCTTATGTGCCGCAGCTGCAAGTTCTGGATTTCTCCAGCCCCTGTCTCTGTGGTGCTGGCTTGGTGGGCTGAGCGGTGGTCAGATGTCAGATGTGAGGGAGATAGTACTCAGTATGGACACTTTACTCCTGACGCTCAGCCAGTACATTTTGCCAAAATCTTGTATGCCATTTTTGGTGGAGTTGATTAAATCATAGGAAACTTGAATGATGATGAAAAACGTGCAGCAGGTCCAAACAGATGGACTTGAGGCATAGTTCAAGGGGCTTTCCTAAGAAGATCTTCAAGTTATAAATATGAAAAGTTCAAAAAGTAAGATTTTGTTGTGTGCTCCCCTGCTGGTACTTTCAATGGGGCATGAAAACAGGTGGTAGGGAAGGTAGACTTATGGCTAAGAAAGAAACATGCATTGTGGCATCCACCATGACAGAGACAACAGTGAAGAGCTCTGATGACCCAGTCCTGGAAACAGCAGGTGCCAGGCCAGCTGCTGGGTGTTTTTCTCTTATTTATCTTTGCTTTTTTAACTGGGCTTCCCCATCTAGAGGACTTTTCTGGATGTAAAGGGAGTTAAAGATCTAACTCTCCACCCTTCTAAATCTGAAATGCTTTGTTGTGTGGCCTTCCCTTCGTTGTCTTTCCTCCTTTCCCTGCCTCTAGGTCTTTGAGGATTATGTATGTAGCTCTCTGTTATTCAGCTACTTAACTCTTTCCTTTCCAGGTTCTTCTGGTTCTTTTAACCTCCCAAATTCTGGGGACATGTTCATGAACATGCAGAGTCTGAATGGGGATTCTTACCAAGGGTCCCAAGTCGGAGCCAATGTGCAGTCACAGGTAGGAGAAATGCCCCAGCTGGGGCCTTTCTAGCAGGGTAGGGTTTGGGCTCAAAACTCCTGACCCCATGGAAGTGGTCTGCACATCCATGCAGAACCCGTGCTGGGGCTTCCAGCGTGACCCGTACGCCCCACATTTAATTTAATGAGAAGTCAGGCGAACAGCGGCTCTTGACAATTAGAACCTAATACGCTTTGTGAATGCATTCGGCTCTGGCTTGAGCTCATGGAGGGGGCAGGGTGCATCTTCTTGTGTCACAAAATAGAACAGAAAAATCATGTGTGTGTGTGGTTTGAGAACACATTGCTCTGTTTCATTCCTGTATTTTTGTGAGTCAAAATATAAAAACCTGAGTTCTTAAAATATATCCCAGGTTCAACTCTTTTCTCATCCTCTTAATTGACAACAACTATTCATAAAAGTTTTTATGCATGTGTGTGTGTGTAGAGATAGAAACTGAGAGTGAGAAATCCAGATTGTATATTTATAAATAGGTTTTCACCCACAGCCACATGTATTTGTTTGCTGTGGATGGAAAGTTCGCATTGCCATGAAGATGTTATTGTTTGGCTGGCATGAAAAACAAAGAAGTGTGAGTTTTAAATATACAAAGAATTGTTGAAATTCTGCCAGTCACATTTGATTGATAAATTTGTCTTTCATTGAAGATGCTAAAGCCTTGTGGCACGCATAATTCAAATTGTTTCCTTTTGTAAGTGATGATGTTTTAATAGATTTGGGATGATAAATTTTGTTTCATCTCACTTCTAGGTGGATACCCTCCGTCATGTTATCAATCAGACGGGAGGCTACAGTGATGGCCTTGGAGGAAATTCACTGTACAGTCCGCATAATTTAAATGTGAGTACTCTTGGGAGCTGGCTGTGGGAGCGGTGTCAGGTAAACAGTGACTAATAAATAAATTAATAGCCATTTGACTTGGCTTCTCATCTTGTGGAAAGGTAGGGAAGGCAGTGTCTTTGCTGCGCTTTTGTTTTATGAACCTCAGTGCCTGGTGCTATCTAGGTGCCTGTGGAAGTCCTTGCAGACACCGGGAAGTGGCAGCATCCTGTCATCAACAGGGACTTGAGCATCAACGCATCAAGATGCCACTTCCTAGCAGCCGGCTGTGTTCCAGGGAGATGGTGAAAAACAGGTCATTTATCTTAGAATCAAGCAGCAGGAAAAATTCCCAAGCATAGCGCAGGTGAAGGTGATATCCTTGGATGTCCCCACACAGACCCAAAAATGAAATTAAAGAGAGAATTCTGCTCTTAAAATCAACTGCTGTGGGGCTATTGTGGGGGCTCTTTGGTTACAGAGCTTGCCTGGCATGCACCAGGACACAGGTTCGAATCCCAGCACCACATACACAATGAATTGTAGGAGCAATAAAATTGATTAAATAAAATTGATTCTTTCTCTTTCTCTCACTGTCCCTCTCTCTTTGGGGGGGAAAAAATCAACTGCCGTAGGGCTGGAGAGGTAACCCAAGGGTTGGAGCACTTGCCTGGCATGTACAAGGACCCAGGTTCAAACCTCATCTCCACAGGCACAACTAAGTGTCAGAGAAATAAAGGCCAGATGAAAAAATGAATAAAGTTGATTCTCTCTTTCTCTCTTACTCTCTCCCTCTCTCTCCCTTAAAAAAAGAAAATCAACCTGTATTGTCAACATGAGCTGTAAAATATACTTGGCAATTCTAGTTACCTCGCAGTTTTCATCATGGAAGAAATAATTTTTACTTTTGTTACCAGTTCACTAAACTTTCCTTTTTTCCTCATACCCTGACATGTTTAGAAAATGGCAAAGCACACAGCTCTGAAAAGAGGATCAGGAAGTGGGAGACAGGAGCTGGGGTTCCAAGGTGGAACTGGGTAGAGGGCTGGACAGAGCCCAGGATTCCAAACTGAGGGAGGAAGTGGACAGCTGCTGGGGCTCATGGGAGGGGAGGAGAGAATGGACAGAAGCCTCCCTTTTAGGGCCTTGGTTTACTATGAGAGTAAATATTAATGATTTAAAAAGTGATTGAGGATGTTCAATTGTAAAGGGAAAAAAGGACCATTAAATACTCAAATCTTTTACATTCGAAATGTCAAATCTTTCTTTTTGGGTTTATAAATAACTCATAATAACCCACAACAAACCATATAAAAAGCCTTTTAGTTGCATTTCTCCTTTTTCATTTAAGTGTTTTGAAATGCTTCAGAGAATGTGCGATATCCTTATCAACATGATAAAATATGAAACTGTGATTGCCTGCAGCATTTTACAGACATGAATTCCATCTTCACTGATGAGGCTTGATAAGGCACTGCTGTATAATACAGTGCATAATCTCAAACCACCAGTGTAAGGATTAATTTATTTTGAAAAAAAAGAATGCTTGCTGACAACCGCTCCTCCAGCTGCCATGCTGGGTGAAAATATTGTATATTTGTTGTTTATAAATTTGGATAAAAGAGGAATGATGTTTGCTTCAGATGGAATGTCTTTAGACTTGTATCTGTGTAAGAGTTTTTCTTCTCCTAAGGAGATTTTCATACCTGAGAGAGAACAGCTTACCTTTTAGATAGGGAAGAGGACGTTTTAGAATCCCCTGAACACACAGGGGCATGTCACCACCCTGCTTGACTGAGGCCTTCAAAACACACATAGTATGTTTTAAAATCATGTTTTCTTTTTCTAATCTGAATTCAGTGTGTCTCAAGCCTTGAAAATCCTTTTTCCTTTGGCTCTGTCATCTCTGCGGGGTTGTTTGGCCCCCACTCCACTCCTTTTCCTTGGTGTTAGAGGGAGGAAAGGCTCTTAATATGCACAAAGCACAGTGGCCACAGGGAGAAGCAATTGCCAGTGCAGCTCCCCCAAAGCTGCACCCAGGCAGAGTTCTCAGCCCGTGGCACAGGCCCAAAAGAAGACATTTGGATGGACCCGCAGAAGTTTCAGATAGATGTGAGGGAGGTAGGGGACCTCGCATCCCACCTTGCGTGGGTATGGGAGGCTGGGTCTAGGGCAGCAGGGAGACAGAGGCTGGTTGGAGCCGCAGGCTCTGGGTGTCAGCCAGCTCACCATTGCCTTCCCTCTGGAAAGGCCCGCTCCGTCACTTCCACTCAGCGTTCCCCAGCTCACAAGCCCAGCACCTCCCTCTTCTTGACTGACAAAAAAATATGTAGCGACAAGCTGTCTGCCGCAGCAGAAATCTGATCAGACATTGATTTCAGCAATTGCCTCTATAGGCCAAGACATAAGGCAGATTTGTTTCTGAGTACTGTTACTGCTGCTGCAGGTCAGTGGCAGGAGGGCCAGCGGCATGTGCACAGTGGTAGCAGCATCCCAACAAGGGGCTCCAGTTACAGATAATTGGAATCCAGATTTGAATAGTGCATGCTCCTCTGCAGTTCCTGCATTTTCATTCTGGAAGATCCTATATGAAGGGAAATTCTGGCCTTCATTTTCCAAGGGTTGCAGTAGTGGCTGTCAGGCTTGTGTTGAGTGGGGTGAGCACCTTCTCTGTGGAGACCATGTGGAAACCAGACTGAAGCTAGTGCTTCATGGAGGTGACGGCTTTGCTGATGCATTGCGTAGAGCTTCTCCACACCCCTTTGCAAAAGGTTTCTTTTTGAGTCACTTTAGTTTGACCCGTAGATCAAAGGCCGAGCTTGGAGCCAGCTTGGTATTGGCTGAGGCTTTTCTTCTGCATGTCAGTTTAGGGCCAAGTCTTTACTTGATGGGATGGATTTGTTTTACATGCATTTAGTCCCACTTTAACACATGCTTCCAACTCCTGCCAAAGTGGGTTTAGAAAATACATTTTACTAATGCGTCTCTGCTCTCATGTTGTCATCTGGGTGTTTTAAACTGGGGAGTAGAATTAATATGTAGATGTGCACTCGCTGAACTCTTTCTCCTTTCAGGCTAATGGAGGCTGGCAGGACGCAACAACTCCATCTTCGGTGACTTCTCCTACTGAAGGCCCGGGAAGTGTGCACTCAGATACCTCTAACTAATCTCTGGCCACACTTTCCCCTGAGCTAACATGCCTTGAGAAGTGCATTCAGAGCAACAGGAGGAAAAGGAACGCGTTCTTGTAGCCCACCATCTACAGCTTTACTGTAAAACCTTGTCTTATTAGAGAACTTGGTAAATCTGTTTTTTAAGGAATCATAATCATTTGTATTTATACTTAAAACACACAATGTTAAAAACGCACTTTATCCAATTAGGCCAAGATTTAACATTGTTGACAGTCCTGTAGCTATTTTATCATAATTTATTATCAATATTTTACATTAATGGTTTCACAGTTGCCAGTTACTTGGCCTTAAGGGTAAAAAGTACAATATATGCTAAACCTCAATTGTTAGAGCAGATGCAAAGATTCACCTCACCTAAATTGAACTCCTTGCATATTTCCATCGCAGACTTTGATTGTCTTTATTTCTTGTCACTAATGGGGTTGGAATAAAACAGCTGTTTGGCTATCTCTGTTAATGGTGGTTGTGTTTAAGAACCTTCCTCGTCACATTTGTGTTGCGATCTCTTACGTTGTAATTGGATCAGAGACTGGTAGCCTCTTTTCTCTCTGAAAGCACCAGTGCCCAGAGTCTGCTCGGTAATGAGATTATGGATCCAGATTGTTCTGAGGGATGAAGATTACTTGCTGCTGGTGAAGGTGAAAACAAGACCTGTCTGGGGTTTTACAGTGTGTGTTGGGTGCTGCACAGACTTGTCAAGGTTTGCTTTGTCCTCTGGGCATCCACAGAAGGCCCTGCTCCCTGGAGTGTTGTATATAGTGTAGCAAAAGAGTATTTATACATCTCACCAATCAAAACACAGCTTTATTACCTCATGCGAACTCATACGAACCAATAGAATTTCAACATGTTCTGTAGCTTAGAGTGCTCACTTACTACCTCTGAACAATACTCACCTGTAGTTTGTCTCTTTCTTATCTTTTTGCATCTTGTAATTAACTTTGTTTCCCTTCATAATATGTAATTTACATTGTAATCTTTTAAAAGAAAAAATCAGGGTTGCATTTGCAACTTTAAAAAAAAATGAGAGTGGAAACATTGGGTCTTAATTTAACACGGGATCAGTAAAACTGTTGTAAATACTGCAAAACATTTTGAATGTTCTTCATCTTGTTACTAATCCATGCAAAAAAAAAAGCGACTAATTGTTATGCATTCAGATTTCAGTATTCAGTACTGTATATTTCACCCTGTGTGATGGGGCCCCCTCTACTTTCTCTCTTTTTGTATTGTATGCGATTCTGAAACTGATTGAGTCATGAAAATAATTTGTGGCGGTGATTCTAATGTATTAAAAACGTTTCGTGTTCCTTTCTAACTGGATTACACCCTGGATTGAAAAAGTCTTCCTCGTGGTAGTTATATGTAGTTTCAAACATGAATAAACTTTTTGCTTTCAATGATTAAACATTGATGCCATTTCTTAACACTCCTTCAGTTAGCCAGAGAACCAGCACAGGTAGCTGAGGAAGCCTGCCCAGCAGGAACCAGGCGTGGGCTGGGGAGCATGTAGCCGCTCAGGGTCCATGGCATGGCTGAGCAGAGGACAGCTATTGACTGAGAGGCTCCCTGAGGAGGCCCTGTGTCACCCACTGCCATGGTCACATGTCCTCACTCAATCTTTTTGTGCTCAGCAGCACAGCAAAGAAAACACTCCCCATCTTCATAGATTGACAGATGAAGCTGAGAGAAGTAAGGCATTGCCACGAGGCCCCAGACCAAGGACAAGGGGCATGCCTTGACCTGTCCATGGCATTCACATTCTCTTGACCTAATGGTGTCTCTGGAACTTGTCAGATGGAAAGGCTTTTTTCTTTTTTATAATAATCAGAGCATTGTCACATTCACTTCACCTCCACAACTTCTTTAACTGTAGTTTTTAAAGATGAGCAAAAGTTGGGGCTGGAGTGGTGGCTCAGCGGTTATGGTGCTTGCCTGGCATGTGCAAGCACCTAGGTTCAAACCCCAGCACCATGTACACAACTAAGTGTTGAAGCAGCGAAGGCCACATGAAAAACTAAATAAAATTGATTCTCTCTCTCACTGTCCCTCCCTCTCTTAAAAAAAAAAAAAAGAGCAAAAAAAGTTTGTTCAGAAAGAGTGGACCTTGGGTGCCTTTAAAAACAAAACTCCGCAACTTAACAGATTTTTTAAAATCTAAATTTATAATTGTAAAATCAGCTAAAAATCCTTGAACTAGATTAAACATTGTTTTTGCTTTATTCAGATTATAAGAAAGTCCAAATATTTACATACATGCCTGTTGCTCATATCTAAATCTTTATAATAAAAGAGGTCCATAGCAGGTAATTGGCCTGTTTACTATATCTCAAGGAAATTGACTCACAGGAAATCAGATTAATGTTAATCAGTTGCAGCAAATTGTCTATGATAAATACAACTGTTTTACTATTTCAGTTGGTACAGGCAGGCAAAACAAGGTCTAGGACCACCATTCCCATTAATCTTGAGGCAGTAATACTGTGAGGGTAAACTTTATAAAATAGATTGCCCTCCAAAGCTGTCCTCCCTCATGTGGGTGCTCCGCCTGCCTGTAGGAATCTCTCCCGTGGCTAAATAGTTATTTGCATGATTCAATTAGCTTGTGGGTCAGCCTTTCTTATCTTTATACATAAAAATAATCTCTGTGCAACGTGGTTTTGCAAGACATATCTTGTGAAAATGTACCACATATGCACATACAAATTCATCTTTGGTGTTCCCAAATAAGACACCTCCTAAAAACAATCTTGGGTTTTTCTTGGGCCAGTCTCTTGGAAGAAGCGTATGCCCATGCTTGCTGGAGGGAAATACACAAGCTTGAGACTGTTCTCCGGAATCCTACAGAGCCCCTCTGTACTGGTTTAGGAGCTTTGCACGTATTCCCTCTTTGCTCTTCACCTCGTCAAGGGTAGAAATGCTGTCACTTCCTATGGAAACTAGGACAGCGCACAGGCCTTCTATCCTCAGGCTTCTGGTTCCATTGGGGTTTGCAAAGCTCTACCCATAGGGAGCATACACAGGGGCCCTGAGGGTCCGTGTTGGGTGAAGTCAGTTGTTGATTTTTGGTAGGTTTTCACCAGGTCCCTTTTCTGGGTCAAGCAGTGGGTTAGGATTAGACCCAGAGATGAATGAAAGCAGGCCCCACACCTGGAGGGGCCAGACCCATGGTCCTAACCCTGCTGGTTCAGAGAGCAAATGCTTCATGGGCTCTTGGAAAGATGCATAGGCTTCTGATCACCAAAATTGGATAAATGAGAGTCCCAAAGCCCACCCACAAGGCTTAAGGAAGTAAAAGCAGGAAGCCACATGAACCACCCATTCACACGCTGAGGGGCCTATCTCCCATAGTGTGTTAGGTGTGCAAGAACACGTGTGCTTAGATGAGAAGACATGCATGTTCACATGTTTCTGAGCAGCTACTCATGTCTGACAGGGTGTCCCTCTTCCACATGCAGGTGTCCAAGGGCAAGGGGATCTCCAAGAATATCCCACCAGGGGACCTTGCTCAAAGCCAAACTGTGTCCTTGTACCTTTCCTTTGCCAGAAGCAGGGTAGGAGGACCAGTGGCCTAGAATAGCCTCGTCCAGGTGGAGAGTGATGCTGAGATTCATCTCCTGGATTGTGTTGGTGCTTTCAGTGTAAAATGTATGTGGCTGTCCCGAGGGCCCTCGCTCACTAGCCCTTCCTGTACCTTGCCAGTGACTCCCACACCTTGGCTCCACTGCTGGGGAGCCTGGGGGCTGACTGCTATTATCCATCTTTCATATGGGGAATCTGAGGCTCGAAGAGGTGATGTCACCTGCCCAAGAGCTCTCATGGATCTGGGGTCTGTGACGTTCCGGCACAACACCCTCCAGCAGCCTCTAGTGGGCAGGCAGGACAGAGAGGCTCCTATACAAGGTCTCTTCTTGAGCAAGGTGACTAGGGAACCCGCCCAGAGTGCAGCTCTTCTGTCCGTGTCTCAGTGGTCTGAGGTGCTGTGGTGTGTGTGTGATGTGTGCCCCGGACTGCGTGGTGCTCTCTTGTGTCTATGGATCACGAGGTTGGGGATGAGAGGAGAAGCCAGTCTCCTCAGGATGTACTAGGCCCGGCACCATGATTAGTGGATGTCTCCCAGGGAGGGTGGCTCAGCACAGCGGTGAGCTGGTTCTCTGCATGTCCTTTTTCACACACAGAGTTCCTGGGTGCTCTGAAGGGTGTCTTTCAAAGGCCCAGGCTAGGCCCAGCTTTGCTCGGGCCCCTGTTCCCAGCCCTGTTGCCCAACTGCCCACCCTGAGCTTAAGCGGGCCTCACCCAGGGCCCAGAGCCTGGCAGGTGTGGCTCTGAGCCCTGGCTCTGTCTCCTACCAGACCTTGCCTGCGGAGTCTGTTTCCTTACAGTCTTCTTCCACACCCTCTGCCTGGAGGTCCCTATCCTTCAAGATGAGCTGCCAGCAGAGCGGCCCCTGCCGTTTCCCTTGGGCTTCACTTTATGTCCCCTTCTGAACATCCAAGCAGATCTCTGCCAGAGGGGAAGGAAAGGAAAGGGAGCAGGAGGGGGATTACGGAAGTGTGAGCCGGCACAGCACAGAGCCCAGAGGCAGGAGCCACACCATTTGTGCACTGGGTCTTTAGCTGCTTCTGGATTCCTCAGTCCACACAGCAGCCTCCTGCAGGTCCCACGCTCATCCTCCTGCTCCAGAGGAGGAAGCCAAAGCCCTTAGCCATATCCTTGCAGAGTTGGGGTATGAGTCTGGGTGTGTCTGAACCAAAACCCACATTAAAAACCCTTTGTGCTAGGCGTGATGGTGCACGCCTGTAATCCCAGCAACTCAGGAGGCTGAGGCAAGAGGATCCCAAGTTCAAAGTCAGCCCCATCAATTTAGCAAGACCCTGTCTCAAAATAAAAACTAAAAAGAGCTGGGGGTGTGGCTCAATGGGTAAGCACCCTTGGGTTCAATCCCCAGTACAAAAACGAAACGAAACAAACAAACAAAAACCCTTTGTGTCTTCTCAAAGTGCCTCCTTGTCATGATGGACCCGCCGGCTCACTGTTCCTGCCCAGAACTGGTGAGCCCAAGGCGGAGCTGAGCAGAGAAGGGGCGGGTGTGGGCGCCCAGCACCCCATTGGAGCCATTGGCTTCTCTTCTCAGCGATGCAGGATCCCAGACACAGCTTGGGAGGGCTGCAGTGTCCCCCAAGTCTTGAAACGCATCCCCACTGAGGCACCATGGAGTGCAATCCCTTACTGTTTTGTGCTTCACTGTTGCTGGCCCAGCTGGGGCCACCAAGTGCACTTTCCCTCTGAGGGCACTATGCTCCATCAGGACACCAGCCCTGGCCCAGGCTTTAGAGCGGCCTCAGGGCTAGGAAGGCCCACAGTTTAGCGGTCTGTGAATGTGGCCTTCTGAGGGAAACTGCAGGGTGGAACCTGGGCTGGGCCAGCAATGTGGCCTTGGGCAAGTCACGTAGCCTCCCTAGCCTCCCAAGCCTCAGCTGCTTATCGCTCCAGCACTTGCCTCGTAGCAGTGCAGAATCAGGCCAGCACATGGCAGAGTGAGGTTGGCTGCCCTTGTCACCTGTTAGTCCACAGTTCTCCCTGCATGGGGTCCGCACCAGCGTCAGTCCATCCACCTCACTGTTAGCAAACCCAGGTCTCCTCCTGGCCGCTGGGTGGATACCGCAACTTTGCAAACAGCACGAGGTGGTGTGAAGGACTCACCGGGGTCGGCTGAGTTCCGTCATTCCTAGCCGCGAGTCACCTTGCGCATGGCATCTCCTCTTTCTGCAGCCTCAGTTTCCCCATCTGTAAAGTGGGCACAGGGATGTAGAGCTTAATAGAGCCCAGCACCTAGTGTTTTGGTGGGGTAGGCTCTCTCCTTGTTATTGCTACGTGTGGTCCAGAGCAGAAGGGCTGCCCAGGCGCCCCCACCTCGGGAATGATTACTTCCTGTCAGCAGCAGGGCTGCTGGGGGTGTGGGCTGCCCAGTGAGGACCCTGGGTGGACCAACATCTTCAACCCACTCACTCTGGCCTGCTGCCTCCAGCCCTCCGGGCCGGACATCATCTGAGGCCTCACCTCTCCCCTCCATCTCAGGAGATAATAAAAGGCTGATTCTTTTTTCCTGGTAAAATTTCAGAGAAAGCGTACGCATCATTAAATATGGAAATCCAGAATTTTATTAGCAATCTGCTAGATCTGAACTGACGCCAATTAAACAAAAAAGATATCATTTATAAAAAGGCAGAGTTCAACTTGTATTAAATGTGAAATGCAATTTTCTCCTGGTTTTGATTTATTACTGGTGGTCCATTGTTCAAAGAAGCATGTTATATTTCAATAGAGAAATATTGTTTATTCATTAATATTTTAAAACGGGCTTATTGCTGTGCATGGCTCTCACCGAATGAAACTTATGATTTAAAACATGAATTAATAAACACATTTGAAAGTGTTAGACGAGATCACAACCTCTCATTTTTCATTTTCCTGGGAGCATATTAAATTTTTATAATTCTGCATCTACAGTTTTTTCTTTTAAATAAAGATGCAGATTCCGAATTACTCTGCTAATTTCAGGTAACCAGGAGAGAAAAGCAATATTGTGGGGACTGGTGTCAGGATCACAGAATCCAAGAGAAGACTCTCAGGTTTATTTTTGTAATATTCATAAATCAAAATAAATGAGCTTTTTGCGGGAGGCAGGGTTTATGTGCGTGAGGATGCCGGCTGGAGCCGGCCCACGCATCGGGGCTGCCTGAGTATGCAGGTAGGTTGAACGTGCTAGTGTCCACGTCACACGTGCACGTGCTGTGTCCACAGAAAAAAAGCACACCACCCGGGATGCGTGGACGTGTGCAATCTAAACGCATCTTGATTGTTTGGTCGGTGTTCAAGCATTATTTATTGAGCTCCTACTATGTGCCAGGCACCATGCAAGTCACTAGGGATGAGATGGCCACAGGGTGACCTACTTGTCTCTCTCTTCCCATACAACTCCCTGAGTAATCTCGCCACCAAGACCTGGGGCTGTTGATTCCCCAAAGTCCCCCAACACCAATGCAATGCTTTCCATATGGTGAGCTCTTGGGAGATATGTCGTGAGGTGCTGATGATCTAGAAGTCGTGAGGTGCTGATGATCTAGAAGTCTAGGGAAGGGAGAGGTCTTTGTAGGCTGGAGGTCGAGGAAGCTTCTAGAAAGATGGTTTGAACTAAGCCAGGAGAAAGTCATGGACTGGGTGGGGATCATGGAGAAGACAGAGGTCCAGGCAAGGTGGGAGGAGGTCATCCCCAGCACAGGGAGGAACTCTCACTCATGGAGACCCCAGCCCACCCTGCAGCTCCCCCCTGCCCAGCCCCCTGAGCTCAGCTCCCTGCAGACTCCCAAGACCCTGAGAGACGTGTACCAGGGCCACCCCACTTGACAGAGGAGGAAGCAGCAGCCTGAGAGGGAAGAGACTTGCCCAGGGTCACAGGTCAGGAAGAAGCTTGCCTTTGGGTGTCTGAGGTCCACGCTTTTCTGCAGAGGTGTCGGAGTGTGCTCAGGTTGGAATGTCATTGTCACCCTAATGATAAGAGGAGCGGAGCCAGGCCGTCCTGAGGGCTCCGACCTTCCCAGTGGGCTGATGTGAGTCATCTCGGGAGCAGCTTAGCTGTCTCAGGAGCAGCTTAGCTGTCATGGGAGCCGGGCAGTTAGGGGCTGCAGGAGAGGGATTGTGGCCCAAGATGCACAGGGACTTGGGGGCTCCTTGGGGAGCCTTCCATAGAAGGCGATGGAGAATCAACACAGCTCCCCCGCCAGGGCTGGCTCAAGTCCTGCGGGCGGGGAGGGGCGTCCAGCCCCAGCCCCCAGGAGGAGCGCCACTAGCTGGCCCTTCCAGGGCCGGCTCCGAGCGCACGGGCTGTGCCCATTTACACTTCAGCACAGCTGTCGGCATCGGTGTTTCCAGTCTCTCCCCCACCTGTGGGTCGGTAACGCTAAGTCCCTGGGCTTCTCATTTGGATTTCTACCATCGCTAAGGAGATTGCGCGTCTTTGTTCGCATCTGTTATTCGCATGTTCCCTTCTGAAGTGCCCGTTGGAGCTCAAAGCTACTCATCCATTTTTCTTTTCTTATGACACTTGTATGTTTTTATTGATTGGACTTTTTTTTATGTGCTGGGAATGGAACCCGGGGCCTCATACATGGCCGGGCAATTGTTCTGCCACTGGGCTACATCCCCGGCCCTGATTTGTAAGATATTTTAATGTACAATTCTTCATCGTAACACTTCCTTGTCTTCAGTGGTGCTGGAGACCAAACCTAGGGTCTCGTGGCTAGGCAAGGGCTGAGCCGCCAAGCTGTGTTTTTATTTTGCTGCTCTTTTTATTTTATTTTGAGACAGGTTCTCACTAAGTTGCCGAGGCTGGCCTTGAATTCGCAAACTCCTGCCTCAGTTTCCCCAGGAGCTGGGAGAACTACCGGAGCCTCTGTGCCCAGCTAAGTTTAACACGTTTTTATCCCTGTAAGGTTACTGCTTTTTGCGTTTGGTGTGAGGTAGGGATAGAGCCACCCACGCCATGTGCTGCGATGTCAGCTCTGTTTTGCGGCAAGCTCTACTCTGTTCATGGGTTTGGGTGCTCATCTCACAGTGGCTCAGCTCTCAGAGCTTTCTAAGAGCCCACAAGGCAAATTCTCTCACCACATTCTTTTTTTCATAAATATTTTAGTTATTGTTGACCTTTTTTTTTTCTTTTTGGAGAGAAGGACAGTGAGAGAGAGAGAGAGAGAGAATCAATTTTTATTGAGTTTTTCACATGGCTTTCGTTGCTCTGACGCTTAGCTGTGTACGTGGGTGCTGGGGTTCAAACCAGTGTACTTGCGCATGCCAGGCAAGCGCCGTAACCGCTGAGCCACCGCTCCAGACCCCATTGTTTGACCTTTTATGGTTGTGTATCGATTTTAGAATCACTTTTAAAAGATGTGTTGAGACTTTGGAATCACTTCGAATAAACTGGAGAACGAACATCTTTAAAATATTGAGACTTTTTAATCCATGAACAATTAATTTAGGCTTTCTGTAATGTCATCAATAAACTTTTATAAAATTTCTCCATCAAAATCCTCAGCTTCGGGGCTCGGCAGGTACAGTGCTTGCCTGGCATGCGCAAGTACACGGGTTCGGACCCCAGCACCTACGTACACAACTAAGTACCAGAGCGATGAAAGCCATGTGAAAAAATAAATCAGTAAAAACAAATCAATAAAACTCGATTCTCTCTCTCACACTGTCCTTCTGTCTTTAAAAAAAAAGAATAAGGAAAAATTTTTATTTTACCTCCAATTAAATCTTCTCTGGTGTTCTTCCTCTCTTTATGTAGATCTGAATTTCTGATCTCCATTAATTACTTTCCTTCTCTGTGAAAACCTTTTTAAAGCTAAAATGTGTTTATTTTAAAAGTACATCGTAAACCAGTAGTGCAGAAGTATGTACAAGTAAAAATGGGGAAAAAAGATACAATGTGTTATTATTACTTTTTTTGCCGTTGGAATCCCACTCCCCACGGACACTTTAAACAAGAGCTCAAAGTGTTTTTGCGCACGCTTCCTATGCATTTTTAAATATATATTCAAATTTAGATCTCCACATAAATTGGCTCCTCTTGTATATATTAGTCTGAGATTTTCTATTTTCTTTTTCCAGTATAGCAGTGTGTTATGAATATTTTCTATGTAAATATATTCAGGCTTACCTCCTTTTCTGTAATGCCTACAGAATATTCAATTATTTTTATACACTGTGAAGTGTTTCTTTTAACATTCCTTGTAAGATGGATCTACTGGCTATATATTCCCTAAATTTTTGTTTGTCCGAGAAAGTATTTCTTCTTCACTTTTGAAGGATAAATTATCAAGATACAGAATTATGGACTGGTGGGCTTTCTCTCTCTCTCTCTCTCTCTCTCTCTCTCAATACTTAAAAAAATGTATCCTGCCCTGTTCTTGTATGCATGGTTTCTGAGAAGTCTGGTGCAATTTTTATCTTGGTTTCTCTGTCAGGAAAATGTTTCTTTATTCTGACTTTTTTCAAGCTTTTTTTCTTTATCCTTGATTTTATGAAGTTTGATTATGATGTACTTAGGTGTGGCTTTTTTTGGTGTTTGTCCTACCGTGGTGTTCTCTGGGTTTCCTGGACTTGTGATGCGGTGTCTGGCATTAAATTTGGAAATATCTCAGTCATCATTGATTCAAATATTTCCCTTTCCCTTCCTCCCTCTCTCTTTCTCTCTCCTCCCTCCCTCTCTCCTTCCTTACTTCATTACTACTTTCCTTCTTTTCATACTGGGGATTGAACCCAGGGGCACTTTACCACTGAGCTATATCCCCAGCCCTATTTCTTTCTTTTATTTTTATTTTAAAACAACATTTCACTGCTGGAGGGGCTGTGGGAGATAGGAACACCAGCACACTGTTGGTGGAACTGCAGACTGATCCAGCCCCTCTGGAAAGCAGTGTGGAGACGCCTCAAAAAATTAGGCATGAATCCATCATATGATCCAGCTATTCCTCTTCCCAGAGGAGTTAGAATCGGCACATTACAGCAACACAGCAAAAAATCTATGTTCATAGCAGCTCAATTTACAATAGCTAAATTATGGAACCAACCCAGATGCCCCTCACTGGATGAATGGATCCAAAAACTGTGAGATATATATATATATACACACACACACCATGGAGTTCTACTCAGCAATTAGAATCAATGATATTGAACGCCTTTGAAGGTAAATGGATGGCGATGGAAGAAATCATGTTGAGCAAGGTTAGCCAAACCCAGAGAATCAAGGGTCGAATGTCTTCACTCATCTGTGGAGGCTGGAGC
>PVKS010008888.1:0-66316 GCA_004027875.1 Aplodontia rufa | reverse complement strand
TGAGTCTCTGAGATTGGGAGACTTCACTAAGCATAATTCTATCCATCTCCATCCATTTGATTTCAAAAGACATCATATCATGCTCCCTTATGGCCGAGTAGTATTCCATAGTATATATGTACCAAAGCTTTTGTATCCACTCGTCAAGTGAGGGGCATCTGGGTTGGTTCCATAGTCTGGCTATAGTAAATTGAGCTGCAATAAACATTGATGAAGCCACATCACTATAATATGCTGATTCTAAGTCTTTTGGGAAAATTCCCAGGAGTGGGATAGCTGGGTCATAAGGTGGTTCCATCCTTAATTTTTTGAGGATTCTCCACACTGCTTTCCATAGTGGCTGAACCAGTTTGCAGTCCCACCAGCAGTGTAGTAGTGTTCCTCTTTTTCCACAGCCCAGACAACTGAAACTTTAAAGAGAATGAAAGACAAGCCACAGACTAAAAAAATTTTGTTCTGCAAATCATCTATCAAATAAAGGACTTGCACCTAGAACATAAAAGAACTCTCAAAATGCAAAAATAAGAAAGCAACCAAATTGTAAGATGAGCAAATCTGTAAACATTTCATGAATAAAGGCAGATGGATAGCACATTGTGTTAGTCAGGTTTTCATTGCTGTGACCAAAATACCCAACAAGAACAATCTAGTTGAGGAAAAGTTTATTTTGGCTCATGCTGTCAGAGGTTTAGTCCATGGTGGGCTGATTCCACTGTTCTGGGTACAAGGTGAGGCAGAATATCATGTTGGAAGGGCATGGTAGAAGATCACTTCTCTTTTTTATGGCAGCCAGGAAGCAGGTGTGTGGTGTGTGGTGGGAAGATGAACCCTGCCAGAGCATGCACCATATGCCTACATCTACCACCCAGTCAGATCATTCAAACTGGAAAGGATTTACTAGGTCATGGCTTTCATAATCCAATTGTTTATCTGCATATTCCTGCAGTAACAGGAGCTTCTGGAGGTTACCTCATATCCAAACCATTAAACAAATGAAAAGAGGAGTCATTAAGGAAATGCAAATTAAAGTCATAATGAGATAGCATTATATACCTATCTGAATGTCTAAAATGAAAAAAAAAGACTAGCCATATCAAGTTCTGATAAGGAATATAGAGGCAATGGGACTCTCATAAACTGCTGGTGAGAAGGTAAAATACTACAACTACTTTGGAAATCAGTCTTGCAGTTTCTTAAAAGGTTAATAACATATCTATCATATGATCTAGTCTTTTCAGTCCAAAGCAGTTATGCAAGACAAGTGAGAACATATGCTCATACAAAACTATATACATAAGTATTTACAGAAACTTTATTTGTAATAGTTAAAAACCAGGAAGTAATCCAAATATTCATTGTGAAAGTTATCAGAATAAAAATGAAGTGGCTTAAAAATCCTAACAAACAATTATCAAAAAGCTAGGATGTTTAGGAAAAAAGGGTTCTCACACGATTGCCTGTTAGTAACTACCAAAAAAGATAATGCAAGAACTACAACCTTTCATAAAGGCTACTGCAACCTTACACAAAAAATACTTTGGCAAGGATATCCGAGCAGCTACTACTGTCTGTGAAACTCAGACTGGCATCTTCTGAATCCTTATTTTGCATTTAGAAAGTTCTCCTTGATCTAACCTCTTTGAATAGCTTACTATGGCATGGTTATTTTCACTGCAATGCTATTCTAATCCTCAATAAAATCAATAAATCTTCAGAGAATCTGTTACTTAGATTGACAATATCAATAAGTAAACATTAAAAAAACTGTGATAAATATAAAAACTGGGTTTTTTTGGGGGGGGGTAGTGGGAACTGAATTCAAAGGAACTTTACCACTGAACTATATCCCCAGTTCTTTCTTTCTTATTTTAAGAAAGGGTCTCTCTAAATTGCTGAGGATGGTCTTGAACTTGTGATCCTCCTGCCTCAGTTTCCTGAGAAGCATTACTGTATCTGGCAAAAATATGAGCACTACTGAAAGCAGGAGTAGAGGCTTTGTCAAACCATTTCTTATTCAGAACTAACAGACACTGGAACCTCTGTCATATAACTGTGTAACTATTCCTCTTAATATGATTTCAGAGAACGGGAATGGTAATCCATGTATCAGTGGCATTTACATGAATTTTAAGTCAAACGTGACTGGGTCTGGTGTTCTCTCACTCCAGTGAGTTAGAGACTGAAAGGAAGAGGCAAATTCAGAACTGTGTGACTTAGGGTCAGATGTTGAAGGTAGTCAACACAAAGTAGACTCGAGACCCAAGCAAGAAAACAGCATTGAAATCCAAGAGTAAATGAGAATGTTTTCTCTTATATTTGGAAGCTACAGTAAATCCTAAGACAGGCTGAAAGTTAGCTAAATTTAAGTAATAAACTCACCATAGTTGAAATTTCACATAAGTTGGCGGAACCATAACTATGAAGGTGCGGGGAGAAGGGAGGGAGGCAGGGAGAAGAGTGAGTAATAAAGAGGAGTTATCAATACAACTGGGAACACTCAACTCCCATGAGAAGCCTAACTATACACAGGCAGGCAGAGAAACTCAGAAATTTCAAAAATAAATATACATGTATATGCTCATTTCCAATTACAGCATGGGGGTATTAGAGGAGACATGAGATCAGGGAATGGATGAAGTGGGGAAGATCCTGGACTAGGATTGGCCTTAACTTACTACATTAATATTCATGTATGCATGAATATGTAACAGTGATTCCCTCCAGTATGTATGACTGTTAAACAAATAAAAAAAAAATGAGAGTGCTCAGCTCATTCACAAAACAGTGAAAACAGAGACAGAGAAGAAACTGGAGAGAACCGACGGTATCCATTCTTAGCTTTGCACTCTTGGTTTTACTAATGAAGATGACAATGATGATGATGGCAGTAGTGGTGGTTGCTGTGATCATGTATATGGGTGATTTAAAGTGCAGACTGACAATCTTTCCATTGGAGTCTAGAAGCAAGCACATCAGTATTCAGAGTGAATTACCCAGAATCTACAGTGTTTGTTTCAGTGGTTGTTTGATGGTAGCTAAGATCAAGCAGTAGCCTCACAAGTACAAATTTTAGTCATCATATATTACTTAGTGGCTTTTGGGAGGCCTAGCCTTTTATGTTGGCAGCCTATTTTAAGCTCCAGGTTCTTTAACAATGAAGTACTACTGGATTGGATTATTGTATTTTAGTATAGAATCTGTAAGCTTTCTTTTGTGTGTGTTTGTGTGTGTGTGTGTGTGTGTGTGTGTGTGAAAGAGAGAGAGAGGAACTAACCAGAAAGACAGATATGACATTGTAATTTGAGCTATTTGGCTATGTTTAAACATTTTTTTAAAGATACAAAATTTTAAAATGCAAATGTTAAATTATCCATAAATGCAACACTATTAATATTGCTAGGTGGTGACTGTACAACCTTATGAATACACTGAACTATATAATTACAATAGTTAATCATGTTATATGAATTTCACTTGCATTAAAAAAAAAATTCCTAGCTTGGCATGGAGGCTCATGCTTGTAATCCCAGTGACTTGGGAGGCTGAGGCAGGACGATTGTCAGTTCAGAGACAGTCACAGCAGTTTAGTGAGGTCCTAAGCAACTTAGTGAGTCCCTGTCTGAAATAAAATACAGAAAGGGCTTGGAATATGGCTCAGTGGTAAAATGCCCCTAGGTTCGATCCCTGGACAGCCTCCCATTCTAAAAAAATCCTAAAGGACTCTGATCTCATCAATGGATTAATCCACTGATGGGTTCACAGTGGAATAGATTGTTGGGAGGTGGTAGAAACTGTAGGAGGTAGGATCTAGTTAAAGGCAGGAGGTCCTTGGGAGAATATATCTTGTCCCCAGCCTCTTCCTCTTTGTCTTTGTTTCCTGGGTATCATGAGGTGAGCAGCCTCCTTTGTCATTTGCTCCCACCTCCAAGATATTTTGCCTTTCCTCAGGCCCAAAACAATGGAACTTTAGCTAACCACAGATGTTTCTCTGAAACCATGAGCCAAATAAATCTGTCCTCTTTTAAGTTGTTTTTCTCAGGCATTTTTTCATGGCAATAGAAAGCTAACACAGAAAGATTTAATCTTTTATAAAATTCTAGAAAATGCAAATAAATCCATACTGACAGAAAGATCATGGGTACCTGACATTTCAGCTGTCAGAAGCAAGAAAGGGATTATAAAGATGCATGAGGAAACTTTGGGTGTGATGTACAGTACACCATTTTGATTTTGGTAAGGCTTTCATAGGTATTGTCAAAACTTGTCAAATTAAACACTTTATATATTTATAGTTTACTGCATATCAATAATTTACAACACAGCTTTAGAAAATAAGTGACTAATAATATTGCAGAAATTAATGGATGAATTAAAACTAATGGATGGATAAAGGAGAGAAGGGAGAATTAATGAAGCATAATTAATCTGAAGAAATTATCTGAATTGTAAAAACAGATATAGAGAAATATGATAGAGAAGAGATACGAATGATAAAAATCAGAGTGTCTAATAAGTATCTGCCAAATTTTAGGAAAATATATAGAATGAAGTTATACTTAGAGATAATATTTTTTACTTTTCCAGTGTAGAGAAAATGGTAACTCCTAGGACATGTAGCATTGAAATCAATTTAGAGCTTCTCATAAATGCAGAGTTTTGGACCCCACTCCAGAATGACTGAATCAGAACATGAATTTTAGTAAGATTTCCTGGTGATCATTATGCTACATCTGTTAAACTTTCAAAAGCACTGCTTAAGAAGACTGTAACAACCTGCTTAGCATGAATCTTACAGACAGCAAGGATATTTTTAATTAAAAGTAATATATCTAATATTTCTTAGGTAAAAAGAGATTGGGATGTTATTTAGACTTTGAAGAAAGTCATAAATGAAGAAAGTTAACCCACACTGGTGAGAAAAAGTAGTTAAATACTGGGATTGAGCCCCAATCCTTTAGATCAAGGTAGAGTTTAGGAGATAAAACCTGTGCTTTTGAACAGAAACCTCAGAACAGGTTTCCAAATGGACAAGTACATTCCTCACACAGGAACATGTCCCCTGAGAAAATACATTCTGAAAAAATAAAGAGAAACAGTCAAACACATATTTATTTCATCTCCAATATGGCAACTTATTACATGATAAGTCTAGCAAAATGCACTGGAGATTTTTAGTGTGTGCAACAGAGAGATGATATAATAATCGTTGATAAAATCTGAATAGTATATTCTGTGGCTACTTATTGAGTCACAATTCCATTCTGAAAACAGGTTCAACAGGAGGAAGAGGGTTACTTTCAAATATGGATTGCAAATTATGGAGTTTGGGCCAAAGTCAGCCTGTGGCCTACTTTTGTAGATAAAGTTTTATTGGAGTATGGCCATGCCCATTCATTTATGTATTACTTACGACTGCTTTTGAGCTATAATGAGAGAACTGAGTAGCTGTGACAGAGATAGCCTCAATGCCAAAAATATTTACTATTTAGCTTTGTATAGAAAGTTTGCTGATCCTTTAAAACCACTGTAAGTTGGTTTCAGCCTTTCAAAATTTTAGTAAGTAGCAAATAAAATCCTAATAGGATTTGTGAGAAACAAAGTCTGATGGTCCATTTTCAGAATATAGACTTAATTGGATCCAATTTTAGCCATTTTAAATATAGTCCTTCCCTTTGCTGCCCCAATTTTAAAATCAGCCAATTGTGCAGACTATAAGACCAAGCTCCTCCAATCAGAGTGAAGGGCAGTGTTGTGTTAGGTGAGAGATATAAACAAGATGACTGCCTGCCCAGGCTGGCTTCTAGTAGCAGCCCCTTCTGGAAGGAGTAAAAGTTTGCCTTGCCCACCCACTTTCTGGCAGGTGTTTGAGTCCTTGTATTTTGGACAGATTTTTTTTTAAGAGAAGGAGAGAAAGAGAGAGGGGGAGAGTGTGAATGGGGGGAGAGAGAGATAATTAATTTTATTTATTTTTTAATCTGGCCTTTGTTTCTCTGACACTCAGTTGTGTATGTGGTGCTGGGGTTTGAACCCAGGTCTTCATGCATGTCAGGAAAGCACCTGAACAGCTGAGCCACAACTCCAGCCCCCAGATTTAAATTTTATAAAAGTCTACGGAGAGTTTTAGGAAAAAGAAAGGTCAAAAGGAAAAAGTAACTAGTTTATTCAGTAGAAAAAAAATCAGAAGCTAAAACAACTCTGACACTAGAATGAATAATTTAAAGTCACAGTTTCACAGCAGCATATTACCTATTTTACTTGTAAAAGATTTTTTATTTTAAAGAGAGGGGGACAGTGAGAGAGAGAGACAGAGAGAATCAATTTTATTTAGTTTTTCTTGTTCATGTGGATTTTGCTGCTCTGACACTTAGTTGTGTATGTGGTGCTGGGGTTTGAACCCCAGTACTGGTGGATATTGGGCAAGTGCTGGCAAGTGTCGTAACTGCCAAGCCACCACTCCAGCCCCTACTTGTAAAAGATCTTGAAAGGGATTTCACAGCATAGATAAAAATAATTTGATTGAACATAAAAATGCAAAGGAAGAATGGAAGGGCATTTAGGTATCTCAAAGAGATGAGGGAGTACTTTCCAATTTGGAGGTTTAGGTATAAAACTGTTTGTTCTGCATCACTTGGTATCTTGGCTTAGTTTCAGGTAATGATTTGAACACACCTATTATGAGCAATATGCTGGGCCATATACCATGAGAAAGAGAAAGATGTTAAATTAGATCTTATTTTTAAAAAGTATTTACGTTAGATTTTTTTTTTCTAAAAGAACAGAACAAATATTTTCTCCTTATTTCCATGAAAATTTTAATACCACTGTTACCAAATCCCTGTCATTGAGACCACAGTAGCAGTAAAAGAATTCTCAAAAATAAAATCATATAACATTCCTTTGTGTTTTCTAATGATCTCCCCACATCTTCAGAATAAAGCCTAAAGTAGCCAGCCTTACATACTGAATCAGTTTCACAGTCCACTTTCCCCTTCCACAAACCCAATGACAAGGCCTCTCACAGCTCCTTGAACAACCTAGACTTCTGCATACTTCTCTACCTTTTATTTCCTTTATCTTCATCCTAGAATGTTCCCCATCTTTTCTCCTTCAGGCAAAAATCACACTTCTCTTTCAGGCCTATCAGCTCTAGGCATTCTGAGGGAAGCCTTTTTCTTCTATTCCTGTGTTGAATGGATTCAGTTCTGTGCACCATTCACACTGAATTATTATAATGACATATTTATATATTTCTCCCTCTCATTAGACTGTGAACACAAAAAGGGCAAAGAAAATGTTTTGCTAACCTCTGAGTTTTCAGTATAAGTTAACATATGATAGACATGTCATAGATTATAATAGTAAACAGTCAGCAAATGATTACTATGTGCCAGACACTCTTCGGTTACTTTATATATTACCATTTTATTTAATCCTCACATATACGGAGGAAGAGAGGAAAGAAAGGAACACACACAAAAGAAGAAAGAAAAGGAAAAGGAGTTAATCAATGATCTCAAAGTGTCAACAGTCCTTGTCAGCTAAATGCTTTCATTTTACTTTCTTCATGTTGCCATTTCCCCATCTTGGATTCTGAGACTGAAAAGATTGCTTAGAAGTCTTGAGAAAAATGACAACTGGAAATGGAAAAGAGAAAATAGCTATATTATGGAAAATTATCCTCCTGTAAAGGGTGACAGGTTATATCATGACTATACTTTATAACAAAATCTGCATGAGTGCCATGTTTCTTTTCAGGGGGAATCTATATGCTGATTACTAGCCACAGTGCTAGCCACTATGGTATTAAACAAATGTGGACTGAAGTGAACTGGATTAGGTGAATTTGTAAGTCACTAAAATACACACACAAATTCCTGCCAATTTTATAGACTATGTGATGTCAGAAAGAAATAGGTAAAATAGTTTAAGTATTTCATAATTTAAAGTTGAGTTTTCAAAACCCGCCCCCAAGGCCAAGTTGATAATTATATTTTCCAAGTACAACTGGTTGTTGTACTTACTTAAAGGAATCACAGATTTCAGGAATTAAACTATTTATAAGTGGACTAATTAGACATGAATAAGTCTAAAAATTTATCTCAATTTCTTTTTTAGCGTTCAGGTGGTAAAAGGTTTTTCTCTTCCAAGTTACAGTCTAATTGGGCTGGAACTGGAGTTCAGATAGTTCAGAATACATTTGTGAAAATTCCTCAGATCACAAGGTATTCTAATAATCTTACATATTTAAATAATATCTGCTATTGTCAAAGTATCAGAATTAGATATTTCTCTTAAGAAGACATAAAGATGACCAAGAAATACATAAAAATGAGTTTGTTCATCGTTAGTCATTGGGGAAATGCATCAAAACCACAATGAGAAATAGCTCATACTTCTAGGGATGACAATAAAAATAAAATATTTTTTTAAAAAAATAGATAAGTAACAAGTGTTGGTAAAGGTATGGAGAAAATGGAACCCTTATTCACTACAGAACTGAACGTAAAATGGTGTATCCACTCTGGAATATAGTACGGTGGTTCCTCAAGAAGTTAACTATAGAAATCATTAAATGAAGTGCTAGTGCTCAAAAACAGTGAAATAAGGTTTATGGCAAATCCCACAATATTCTATCAGGTTACTATGTATTGTGTTAAATCAATTATTCTAACATTTTTATTTTTAAAACTCTACTTATCAATAATTTTAAACAGAAAAATTTCAAAATAATCTACTATAGGACTATGAAAACAGAAGAATTCATAAAAGCAAGTAACTTCGAAGTCCTACTGCCTTGCTTTGTTAGAATGTCTCTGGAATTTCCGGTGGAGATATTTAGAAAAGATTCTTTTTCATCTCAATAGAAGTGGTATGAGGGGGTAAATTGAAAAGCTGGATTTAGGACTGGTTTACTAATTTATTTAGTGGCAGGATTTCAAAGGATGGATTGTTATATCAATGTCTAGAAGACACTGGCTAACTTGTGAGAATTTATGTTAAGGCTAAACCAACTCAGAGACAATCTACATATCTGCCTGGTAACCTAGGAGGGAACCCACATTTTTAAAGTATGATGCCTCAGTTCAGATCCTCATCTCTCATGTCTTCATACTAATATATCTACTTTGTTATAGGTCTTACAACTTCTAGTCACTCCTCATATTCATTCATTCATTTACATATTTATAAAACAATTATTGCACATTTACTGAACTGGAGACAATAAGAGTAAGACACTTTGCTTTTCTCATTAGTTACAGGAGAAAGTTGAATAAGCTTAAAAAGGAAGGCAATACATATGTGGGTCATTTATGGGTTGGCCATTTTTTTTTTTAAAAGAGAGAGGGACAGTGAGAGAGACAGAGAGAGAGAGAGAAACAACGTATTTAGTTTTTTACATGGCCTCAGTTGCTCCAACACTCAGTTGTGTACGTGGTGCTAGGGTTTGAACCCTGGTCCTTGTGCTTGCCAGCCGAAACTGCTGAGCCACCGCTCCAGCCCTGGATTGGTCATTTTAACTATGGTGTTTCTTTTCATCCCCATGATACTGTAATATTTTTATTATTTCCAACTGTCAAAAAGGGTAAACTGAGACTTGCCCATGGTGTATACTCTGTAAGGAACAAAATTATGCTTACATTTGTTTCTAATGCCCACATTCTTTCCACTAAACCAGTGGTTCTCAAATTTTGAGATAACATAAGAATCACTTGATATATAGGAGACTGTGGGAAAGGACTTTCTGACCCACCATCAGAAATTCTGAATCTGTGCTTTTAACAAAGGTGTGGTCAATGGACTACACTTTGAAAAGCATTGTACTTCTGAAATTGAACAAAATAGCTAAATTATAACAATATAAGTATTATTATAAAGATATAAATGAAGTATGCGCAAATGCCACAGTCATCATTAGTTTCCTAAATCACAAATTAATCATGCCATTTTCTTGCTTAAAAGAAGGGATGAGGGCTGGAGCAGTGGCTCAGCGGTTACAGCGCTTGCCTGGCATGCGCAAGTATGTGAGTTGAAACTCCAGCACCACGTAAACAACGAAGTCTCGGAGCAACAAAAGCCACATGAAAAACTAAATAAAGATTGATTCTCTCTTTCTTACTGTCCCTCTCTCTTTAAAAAAAAAAAGTGATTTATATTCACTGTTCACAGTTTAAAGTGTAAAGTCTACAGCAGAATACAGATGTACCCTAAGAAAAATGTGCCCCAGTCACATTTTCAGCCTCATTTCTCTTTTCTGGGAACAACTCCTTGCCCTACTGAATGATTTCTCCTTTCCCACATATCCCAAAGTCATGATACCACCAGGCTATATCTTATTTCCAAATTTTTGCCTCATCCTTCTCCCTCAATCCAAAAGTGTTACTTCATTCACTCTTCCAAAATCTTTATATATTATTATTCATAAGAAAACATTTCTTGATTACTTAGTAGCAGCACCAGTCTAAGCACTTTACATGTATCAACTGATTTAATGTTCACAACAACCCTACAAAGTGGTTATGAATGAAGTAAATAACTGAGGTACAAGATTAAGATCTTTCTCAAGTTTATACATTTGGTAGGTGAAAAAACCAGTATTTGAATTCAAGCAACACAGCATTTCAAGTTCTTAACTACTCATTTAGAGCTATTTCTCATGAGACAAGTGAGCTACTTTCAACACTTATCCAGGCCTAATTCAAACTGTATCTCTCTTTAGCTTTTTTCTAACCTATTTGCATCTCTTACTTTTTTAACCTTCCTTCCATTTCACTTGTACAAGGACTATGACTACCCATTTTGAACTAATTATTCCCTAAATGCTTTAAAAACTGAGGTTTTATTTATAGAAGTAGCAAGCTCTGAAGGGAGAAACTGTGTCACTCTATGTAGTTTGACCTGGGCTTTTCACATGGAAGGCATGGACAGAATTATTCTTGGACTGAAATACAGAGCAAGCATTTACCAGCTAACCTATGTTCAGTGGTTAAAGAGAAAGCACATGAATGGGGAATGGGGAATTTCTCCAGACTGAAGAGTAAGGTGAATGGGCAGGTGTTGAACAGTTCTTTCTTGACAGAAGTATGTCATTTTGTAAAGCAAATGTGAAGAGGCTCTGAAGCACATGATGGTTTGTTCTCATGGTTGGTTGGTCCTGATGTTCAAAGTGAAATCCTATAGTTCTGTCTCCTACTGAGTAGTAATTAGATATCCACAGCTATACATTCAAATTGATTATTGGGTTAAAAATTGTGTGGATGGTTTTATTCTCTTCCTGGGTAAGAGATATTTGCAAACACTTTGGGTGGGTTGCAAAAATGAATATTTTTATTGTTGTGTGTGAATAAACTAGTTCAGGATTACAAAGTACATGTTCGTTGTCTCAGTTACATCTGGAATATTTGCAGTGAAGAGAATCCCTAGGTTGTATTCTTTGTACTTTATGTATAGTTATTCTGGTCTCTCTTTTCCTTTGCTATAGCAGTATAATCAAATATATACATATATGAAGGGGCTGGAGCAGTGGCTTAGCAGTTTCAGCGCTTGTCTGGCAAGCACGAGGACCCGGGTTCAAACCCCAGCACCACGTACACAACTAAGTGTTGGAGCAACTAAGGCCAAGTGAAAAACTAAATAAAGTTGTTTCTCTCTTTCTCTCTCTCACTGTCCCTCTCTCTTAAAAAAAATATATATATATATATATACATACACATATGTATAAGATATAAAAGCTTTATGAATAGATGAAAATGAGAGAATTTAAGGAAGCATTTTTTCAAGAAAAAGTATGAAGGATTTTTTAAAAAGAAAATGTTATTTAAAAACAAAATGCTAGAATTCAGAATCATTTGAAAATCTCCTCCTCCAAACTCTCTCACCTACCAGATGTGCCATTACAAGAAAAATATTTCATTTAAAAGAAAATAACAGTAAAAGGAGAAAAAACAAAACAAAAGAAAACAAAACAAAAAAACTATAAGAGGATTCACTCTATAAATCATCTTGGGCAAATAATTAATAGAAGTTATTCATTTCCTCAGCTGTAGAATGATAAAGTATGATCAAATAAACTCTAAGGCTTTCAGCTCAGTCTAGAGTAAAAAAAATAATAATACATAATATTTATTCATATAGTACTTACTGAATACTAGGTGCTAGTACACTGTATGTTTGTGTGTGCGCACACACACATGTGCATTTACGCTGCGGGGGATTAAACCCAGGACTTATACCCCTAACCCTTCTTAAAATTTTGGGAGAGTCTAAGCTGCTCAGGCTGGCCTAGAACATAATGACTCTCCTGCCTCAGTCTTCCAAGTAGCTGGGATTACAGAAAGGCAGTACTGTGCACAGCCTGTAGTGCATGCTTTAACATATATTTTATTTAATCTTCAAAACATGCATAGAAGATAGGTGCTATTATTATCTCTATTTTATATAAGAAGACAACTGGAAACAAACCCTATAGTTCAGTGACCCAGGAATGCATGCATTCACCCATTTATCTATCTTCAATAACAGCACTGGGATCAAACCTGGGTCCTTTCCTATGCCAGGCAAGTGTTCTTCCACTGAACTCTAGCTCCAGTTCCTTAGGAATGCCCTTTAAACAAGTGCTTCAGGTGACTGTGATGCTAGACACTGCATTACAATGCTACTCAAATGGCTAAAATCTATATTTCTAAAGGTTGTGTAATCCTAAGTGTTGTCTATAAAGTATAATTTTTTCCAATTAGTACATGATTTAGGACAGTCATTCAATACTCTGTGTTAGTTTGCTGTCTGTAAAAGGGAAATAGAATCACGTTTTGCAGAATTTGCAAATTACCCAGTCCTATGCCAATAATGCTATCTTTATAAGTATCCAAAAATTATTAAATAAAAGAATAAAATTTTAAAACTCATTTTAAAGCTAGTTCAACAGACTTATTTATTTTCCTTTTTAAAACTTTAGACAAATATACAGTAAAATGAACTGTTTTTGGCATACAGGTCTAACACATGTAGATTCAGGTAACCACCACAACATTCAAGATACAAATAGTTTCATCAACCCCACAAATCCCTCAGAGTATCCCTTTGTAGTCATAGTCTCTCCTGCCAGTAATCACTGAGCAGTTTTCTGTTCCTATAATTTTTTTTTAAATAATCACAAAATGGAACCATGTATTATGGAACTTTTATTAGAGATATAATAGTTTATCTAAGGGGTTGGGGATTTAGCTCAGTGGCAGAGCGCTTGCCTAGCATGAGCAAGGCCCCGAGTTCAGTCCTCAGCCCTAAAAAAAAAAAAAAAGTTTATCTATTCATTCACCTACTGAAGGTGAACTGGAGGACACCATACATTTGGGGTTGTTTCCACTTTGGGTAATTACGAGTAGAGCTTCCATGATCATTACATACAAATGTGAGTGTGAGTGTGTGTGTGTGTGTGTGTGTGTAAAAGTTTTTAATTAATTAAGTTTTTAATTTTTCTACATATACCTTGGAGTGGGTTGCTGGGTCATACATTAAATGTATTTTTAACTTTCTGAGAAACTGTCAAACTTTTGCAGAGCTGCTGAACCATTTTGTATGTTCATCAGCAACAGGTAAGAGTTGCTCTCAACCAGGCATCTCTGTGTTCTCTTTTTAAACTTAACAGCAATAAGAATCTAATTCAAGACCTCAAAGATATGCAAAGCTGTGTTGAGTACTTTAGCACACAAGCAGAGAACTGCTTCAATACACAACAGCAGGCAGCTGAGAATTCCAAAAGCAAATCTTTTAGAATAGTTTTCTTTAGTGTGGTAAAGTTTTCTTTTGAGATACTTTCCTATTTACCCATGACAAACAAACAAAACTCCCCAAACACTTCTAATAACAACAGAAATTTAGAAGTGTGGAATGCTGAGGATCATTTCTTCTTTGCTATGACTAGTTTGATTGAGTGTGGTCTGTGATAAAAATAGCCTGCAAAGATGAATGTGACAGGAAAAGGGAGGTATATATGGCTGTTTTTGAAGTGAAATTTCTAATAAGAATTACGCATCTTTTTTTCTTAACAAGTAGCCCTCATTAATTATGATGTGTGTTTCTTTTGGCTAATAATACAGTTCTCCAATTTAACCATTAGCTGGAAATGTACCCTTCTTTCTTTCAGAGACATTTCTCCACATATTGCTAGCAATTTGAGTTTCAGGTGAAAAGAATTTTCCCTGGTATAGCCTTTATCATTTTTTTTTTTTTTTGGTCTTGAAACCAGGAATAAACAGTAAGTGAAAGACCCAGCCTCCCTTTTATTCCTTTTTATTTTATTTTGAAACAGGACCTTGCTAAGTTGCTTCGGACCTCACTAATTTGCTGAGGCTGGCTTTGAACTCAAGATCCTCCTGCCTCAGCCTCCCCAGTCCTGGGATTATAGGTGTGTACCACCATGCCTGGCCCAGGTGCACCCTTTCTAGACAATGCCATTATACTGGAATTCTTTGTACATCACTGACCACCTAAAGGACTGTGTCATCCACATATTTACTAGTGTTAAGCACAATGTAAGCACATAGGAAGTACCTAAAAATGAACATGTTTAGTGGCCAAAACAAATTGATGGTTTGTCTGCTGAATATCTACATATCATCCTTCATGAGTAGAATTTTTATCGATAAGTCCTCTTTGTGTCAATTCTGTACACCTTATAGTTATTGCTATTGCTGTGTTTTGATACTATGCTGCAAATACGTGTTTCCTGGAATGATAGCTAATCGAATGGGGTAACTGCAGTCAAGGCAAATTCACAACTGAAAGAAAACTGCCAAAGTAGTCCCAAATCCCTCATGAGAGACATAAAAAAATCAGAGAAAAGTTTGAAGAAGTAAAAATTCTAAAGGAAGACAACTAAATCTCTTACTCTGTTATTTTTGTACAAATTCTTGGCTTTCCATAAACTGGAGCAACATGCTATCAACTTATTTATTTTGCTCAGGCTTTCCCCAAATTTAAATATTCTCCTTTAACCTTTGCATATGTGTATTATATTTTCCTTTCTAGAACTGGATTGTATTTTATCTCTTTCTAGTTCTTCCTGATTAGAAGAATTGATTCTTCTGAATTCTTCTAGGTAACAAAACTGTTGCTAGGGATATTTTCATAAGGCCATACTTTAGCTCTCTGATCTGAGATGGTAAGTTCATTAAAGAATAGGACTGTCCCTCATACTAAATTAGACAAAACGTATTTATTATGCACACACTTTGAAATGCGTATACTGCAGAGTAGCTATACTCAGCTAAATAACATGTGCATAACTTTACATATTTATCATTTTTTGTGGCAAGACCTCACATTATTCTTAACCTCCCAAGAAACAACCAGTAAGTTCCTCAATTTGGTAGAAAATTCAAGGTACAGATAGATTATAAATGAAAAAGTCCTTAACAATCCCCAAATTCCTTCTCATAAACATGATCAGATAAAGCCTCATGGGAAAGAAAAATTCATGTGGGGCACTAATGTCTTCAATCAGTGTGTAATAATTAAGATGAGAACAATTTCTTATGATTCTTTTAAAAGGATTTATGCAGAGATAATACTTCCATTAACATTTTCTTTAGATGTCTGCCAGGTTTATGATTTTGGGAAGATCTTTAACAGCCACTTAAAAAGGCCTTTTTTTTTTTTTTTAAGAGAGAGAGGGAGAATCAATTTTTTAAAATTTATTTTTCATCTGGTTCTTGTTTCTCTGACATCCTGTTGTGTACATGGTGCTAGGGCTCAAACTCGAGTCCTTGTGCATGCCAAGCACTCTTAAGTGCTGGAGCTTAACTGCTCCAGCCCCTTGAGAAGACTTTAGAAGCAGATGTTCATTTTTATTTGGAGAATACTAAGATAGCTACTTTTAAAACAACAGTACATAAAAGAAAGTACAATAATTAGATATATTGCCCCTGAAGCCAGTTATTATTTCATAAATAGAAAAGTAAATATATTCTGTTAGACCTGTTTTTGATGACAAAAAGTGGACATGTTGGATTAGCTATTTAACAATGCATGCTTTCATAGAAATAAATGCTGACAGCCCATATGAAAAAAGAATGCATTACTGAGATATCATCATTTGTGTTCTGTTATTACATGGCAGCTCCACCCAGTCTAAGCTTGTCAAAAAGTGTTACTGTAATCCATGAAGAAGTCTGCACCTCAGGCAAAAGAGGTTAAAAAATGTAGAGGGCTGGCTCTGAACAGGTGTGATGAATTGTAAATACCAATGTTGAGTCACAGATCTCTTTACATTAGTTTCATCTATGACAACCATTAACTTTTATTTTGAGGTGTCAGATATTATCCATCAGCAGACATTTTAAGAGCAACATATGTAAACAAAGAGGAAGTAGGTATGTTTTTTAAAGTGAGCATTATTCCATGCACAAAAGTAGACAATTATGATAACTTTTCTTATCATATTCATTCAAGTGAATATGATATCTAGTTGGATCTACTGTTTAGGTCAGTCCATTCTGAATCTATCTAATCTTGGTAAGAGCACCGATTCAGTGTATCCTAAGAATCTTTAATATAATTGCACCTCAGCTTTACAAAGGACCATGATACACGCAGAACAAATAAGTATATGTCCTAGCTTTAACATAAATACGTGACCTTGGGCAACTACTTAATCTCTCTATAAGCCTTAGTTTCCTCCTTAATCCAATAAAACGGGGCAACTACTATCTCTTAGGATTATCTCAAAACCAAGAGATATTTACAGAAAGAAACACAGTGCTTGGCAAAGCAGACACTCAACATATGCTCAGTCCCTTCTTTAAAGTAGTTCCCCTGAAATCCTTACTTTCCTAAGAGGTGAAAGTTTGGAATTTAATACAGGATAATAAACTCCTTGAGGATGAAGATAGAGCTTGCATGCTTTCCACTCTATGTTGATTTCCAGTAGAAGGACCAGATTTGAAACTATGACTGTATATATTTTATTTTATTTTTCTGGCACTGGGGATGGAGCCAATAGGTATTTTACTATTGAATCATATCCTCAGTCCTTTTTAATTATTTATTTTGAGACGAGGTTTTGCTAAGTTGTTGAGGTCAGCCTCAAACTTGCCATCCTCATGCTTCTGCCTCCCAAGTCCACTGGGATTACAGGTGTGCACCACAGTGCATGGCACTGTGTGTATTACATTCTTTTTTTTTTTTTAACCATGGCAAAATATACATAAGAAAGAACACACTATTTTTTCATGACAGTTTTTTTTATTAGATGTATGCAGAGATTACAACTGAGAGGGAAACATTATCAAACCATCAATAACCAATGTATATATACTTAGTTATCCAGGGCTAATGCCATATCATGGATGCCCACCCTGGGTTTCCCCTTTTGCTGTTTCCCCCAGAAGAACTCCTGAGTTAAATGGGTATTTCCTGGAGGAATGACATCTGCTTCTGAGATGGTTGCTCCATATTCCCACTCTTCAGTCTCCTATGAGTTCTTCATACACTCTCCCCCTCTCCATCTCCCTCCCTACGCCTCCAAGTAACCTAGGGAGCCATCCCCCTATTACGCTGAGAATCAGACAATTTGAAGTCATTGTTAGCTTAGCTGTCTAACCTACTGCTTCCCCATGTATTCTAGCTTCCACAAATGAGAGATACCAAGGAATACACTATTTTAAGAACACAATTCAGAGGCAATAATTATGTTCATAATCTGCAACTGTTATCATCATGTATTTCCATACTTTTTTATCACCTAAATGGAAACTCTCTCTCATTAAGCAGTAATTTCAAAACCTGCTCCACAACTTGAGACCTAATCTTTTTCTTAATAATGTTTTTTTTAAAACATTATAGTTTTATATAATGAAGGAATTTGTTGTTACACATTTATACATGCACACATTATAAACATAAAATATGTTCCAACCCACTGCCAGCATTTCTCCCTCTCCCTTCTCTTTCCCCAGTTTCTTTTCTCCACTGATCTTCTCCTCCTCATTAAACCACATACATACACAGATATTTAAAATTTTTTCCAGCTTTAAATGCCTGCATGGGTAGTATTCAGGGGTGTGAAGGACATCATACAGTATTCAAAACCCCTCTTTTCCCTCCCCATTCTCTTCCCCTGCGACCCAGACTTCCTTTCTTCCTTCAGTTTATTTGTTAACCCAAGTTTGATGAATCTGTTATATAAGCTTGTCCTTTTCTCACCCTTTCCTTTGTTTTACTACAGCTTCCACATATGAGAGAAGACACTTCACCTTTGAATTTCTGAGTTTGGCTAATTTCACTTAGCATGATATAATCTACCTTAGGAATTCAAAATTTTTTCTTTCAAATACTTGCCTATTCATGATAATATAATATTTATCCTTTTGGATCTGGCTTCTTTAACTTAACATGTTTTCAAGGTTCCTATTGTAGTATGCATTAGTTCTTCAAACCATATTTTGGCTCAATAATATCCTTTTCATTATACCATGTTTTATTTATCCACTTATCTGATGATGGGTATTTGGACAGTTTCAAGTTTTTGGCTATTATGAATAAATGATGCAATGAACATTTGTGTATAAATATCTATTAGAGTCCCCTATTTTCAATTTTTTTGGGTGTATTTCCAAGAGTGGAGTGGCTGGGTCATATGATTACTCCATATTTAATTTTTTTTTTATGTGTGTGTGGTTGTTTGGTACCAAATCCAGGGCCTCACAAATGCTAGGCAAGTGCTCCATCTCTGAGCTACATAGTCAGCCTATTTAACTTTCTGAGGAACTGCCAGACTGTTTTCCACAAGTGGCTGTCATTTTCCATTTCAACCAGCCAAGCACAAGGGTTCCAAATTTCTCCACACCCTTGTCAACACTTGTTATTTTCAATTTTTTTATTATAGTCATCACAGTGGGTATAAAATGTTATTTCATATGGTTTTGACTTGCATTTCCCTAATGACTAATGATGTTGAACATCTTTTCACATGCTTGTTGTTCATTTGTATATCTTTTTTGAAGAAATGTTTATTTCAGTCCTTTGCCCATTTTTGAAGTAAGTAGGACTTACTTTACTGAGTTGGAGGAATTATTTATATATTCTGGCTATTAAAACTTTTTAAGACATAGGATTTGCATATACTTTCTTCCATTCAATAGGTTATCTTTTCATCATCTTTTTTTTTTTTTTAAAGAGAGAGACAGTGAGAGAGAGAAAGAGAGAAGCAATTTTTATTTAGTTTTTCATGTGACTATCATTCCTCTGACACTTTGTTGTGTATGTGGTGCTGGGGTTTGAACTCGAGTACCTGTGCATTCGAGGCAAGTGCCACAACTGCCACGCCACCGCTCCAGCCCCCAACATCTTTTTTTGTTTCTTAATGCAGTACTGGGAATCAAACTCATGGTCGTGGGCATGGTAGGGAAGTGCTCTGCTACTGTTATATGTCCCCCAACTCTTTTTCACTATCTTGATAGTGTATTTTGATACATGAAGATTTTTAATTTTGATGAAGTCCAATCTATCCTTTTTTCTTTTCTATCCTGTTTTTCAGTGTCATATCCAAAACATAATTGCCAAATCCAAGGTCATAAAGTTATTCCTTCATATATTCCTCTAAGAGTTTTATGCCAGTACCATACTTTTTTGATATTGTATGCTTATACTAAGTTTTGAAATCAGGAAGTACAAAGCCTCCAACTCTTTTCTTCTTTTTAATTATTGTTGTGGTTATCTGGAGTCCTTTGAAATTCCATTTGAATTTTAGGATGATTTTTGTCTATTTCTCAAAAGATACTTTTGGAATTTTGATAGGGATTGCATTGAGTCTGTAGATGGCTCTGGGAAAAAATTTAGAATGCTAAATTTTATTAGTAATTTTCCATTCCATCTACTCCATGAACAGGGAGAGTAGGCTGGGGATTGAATTTAGGGTCACTTAACCACTGAGCCACATTGCTAGCCCTTTTTATGTTTTTTATTTTGAGAAAGAGTCTCACTAAGTTACTTAAAGTGTCACTAAATTGCTGAAGCTGGCTTTGAACTAACAATCCTCCTGCCTCAGCCTCCCAAATCACAGGGATTACAGGCATGCACTGCAGTGCCTGGCTATTTATGTCTTCTTAATTTCTTTCAGAAATAGTTTGTCGTTTTCAATATACAAGGGATAGGCCATCCCTGCTAAACTTATACTTGAGTATTTTATTTTTTTTAATGCCAGTATAAATAGAACTGTTTTTAATTTCCTTTTCAGATTCTTTATTGCTAGTGTACAACAGATTTATTTATGTGTTGATTCACATCCTGTAACTTTGTTGAATTCATCTGTTAGCTTTAATTGGTCTTTGGTGGGGAATCTCACATGTTTCACATGTTCTCTACACATAAGACCATGTCATCAATGATAGAGATCGTTTTACTTCTTCCTTTCCAATTGGGATGCATTTCTTTTTCTTGCCTAATTGTTCTGGCTAGAAGTTCTAGTACCATGTTGGATAAAAGTGACGAAAGCAGTTATCCTTGTTTTTTTTCTGACCTTAGGAGAAAAACTTTCAATATTTCACCATTGAGTAGGATAACACATGTAGTTTCTCTCTCTTTCTCTCTCACACACACACACAATGTGTGAGAGAGAAAGAGTTAATTTTTTTTTCATCTGGTTTTTGTTTTTCCTCCACTTAGTTGTGTATATAGTGTTAGGGATTGAACCCGGGGTCCTCATGCATGCCAGGCAAGTGCTTCATTGCTCAGCCACCTCTTCAGCCCCAAATGTATGTTTTTCATATATGGCTTTTATCATGTTAAGGAAGTTCCCTTCTAGTCCTACTGAATTATGTGCTTTGGTCACTAAACAAATATTAGATTTTGCATCACTTGTGTCTTCTTAGTAACAGATTTACAGATCATGTTGCATAATTATATGTAGATAAAATTCTTCATGTATAGTCCCAATTCATTCTTTCATTTTAATTTATGTTCTCCAAAATTTATTGGTAAAAAAAATTGACTGATTATTTTAATACTAAACACTGATACTGGCCTATGTACAAACTAGCAATTTTAGGAAAACTTCTAAGATCATAATTTCAAAGTAGTAGAAATATAATATTTTTTTTTTAAAGAGAGAGGGACAGTGAGAGAGACAGAGAAAGAGAGAAACAACTTTATTTAGTTTTTCACATGGTCTTAGTTGCTCCAACACTCAGTTGTGTACGTGGTGCTGGGGTTTGAACCCGGGTCCTCGTGCTTGCCAGGCAATCGTCGAAACTGCTGAGCCACCGCTCCAGCCCCAGAAATACAATATTTAAACAATACTAATAAGTTTCTTGTCATTTAGAAGGTAGTTGACTTTATGTACAATATTTCACAAAGGTTATTTATATTATGACTCACTCTGAGCTATAGGTTGGCTTTTATATTTCATCTCTTTATTTTTAATAAGTAGAAAATTCCCAATAACTTATTTTAAAAATTTTCATTAAGGAGTTGAATTATTGTACAATAATAGATGCATATAAAGTAACAATAGATATGTATTTGTTGTTAAACCAGAATTACCCCCACATTGCCCATATCCCAGTATCTTGATTCTTTTTTATACTTATTATTTTTAATAAGTTAAAAAGTCTAATCTACTGAGACTAGAACCACATGCTTTTTCAGTTATACCTAAATATTTGGATCAAAGACACAAATGGATAAATTTATCATAAAATACTACTATAAACTCTATCAGACTGTAAGCCAATGAGTTTATCATACTCAAAAGAAGAAAGGTTGACTGTTTAAGGTACACTGATGAGTACATTCCTAATTCATTCGTTGGTTATTCTTACTCTAAAAGTGTTTTGTTTTGTTTTAGACAGGGTCTCATTATGCTGCTCATAGTACCTGGTCTTACAAGTTCCATGGCTATAACAGGATTTGCATAGTTTGTTTTTTTTTTACTCAAGGAGCACACTTGGAAACAATTTATCCTCTCTCTTCTGCCTTTAGCAATAAAGATATTTAAAAAGAGGTATCATTTATCTTTTGTTTTGACAACAACCACCACTAAAGATTTAGCAGAGAGGCATGTCACTGGACTTAGTTTAATAATGCAACAAAACTTTGAAAGCTTCATACCTTTATGAAAAATAAAAACACTAGCACTAGAAGTAAATGGATTGTCTTATATAATAAAATTTGAATACGTTTACTTAATAAACTTTTTTTAATGGCAACTAGTGTGAAATCATCACAGAGTTATTGCATCGACATTTTCTATACCAGCCCTAGAATTCTTGAATTATCTATATTAATGTTCAACTAGTATGAACCCTGTTATATTGGCTTACAGTATTTATTATACCATATTCATCATTACTTTTATGCTTTAATGAACCACATTTGAATCATAATCAACTTTTTGGAACTAAGTATAGCTAAGTAAGGAAAAATGAATGCAAATTTAATAAGAACATGTGAATAACATGGAAATTCAGTAGCCAATGTCAACTTCCCCTCTTAAATGTGAAACTTATATGAACAAAATTGACTCATTAACTTGTTTATATCTAATTGCATGGGAACACTGGCAATAAGGTATTCCATAAATCTTATTTAAAAAAAGAAAAAACTGCTTTAGAGACCTGAACTATATTCCTGGCAGGCAGGAGGAACTTAAAGAGTGACTACTATTATCTTCATTCTTCCCTGTTCTAATTGTCCTGTAGTATGCAACTGCCCTTGTAGTTTGGAAAAATCCAAGAGCCTTTCTGTGTGCTCTTACACACAATGTCAAGTTGCTTAAACAGCATATCTGTCACACCTTGGCTAGGTATTCCCTGGGCTTCATCTACCTGACCACTTGAAAGACTTTATTGTATTTCTGGGTTGAAAGCCCAAGGATCTTATCTGTCTTAGTCATAGCTGTGTTCCTAGTTACCCACATATTGTCTAGTGTACAGTAAAATCCAATAAATACTTAAGAAATGAATATACAAATCAAGATGGGAGAAATTATCATCATCTGTGATCTGACCAATGATAGAGAAAAATCATGAGATCAAGACTTTTGAGCAAAAAGTAATTATCTATAGAAAGGCATCTGTGGTGTACTCAACTATCTGTTTAGTGTCCTAATCATTAACAATTAATGTGATTAGCCTGTTCTCCTCAAAATACTTCTGAGTATTTAAATCTAATCTAATTATTGCACCAAGGACAGAGTTCTAAATGAATTAGTGTTGAGTGAATAAATGAATGATCAGGAGCTATTACATACTCTTTATCAGAGGTTTCTAAATTACCTATAGCAACATAAATACTGCATAGGAAAAAATCTAATTTATTAACATGTTAGAAAGCATCCATTATTTGAAATGAGGCTTTAAGAAAAAGCAGGTTCTAAACAAAAAAATTAATAAAAACAAAAATATTCTAAAATGTGGCTACTGTCACAGTGATACTTGCTATTCATACTCTCTCCTTGCCAACAGTCCCTTATTAGAGCTAAGCACCTCCCTGTCCTGAAAACCTAGCCCATGCACTTAGTAGATTAGATGCTCAAATACTTCACAAAACCAAATTATTAGTAAAAATGTCTAAGAAGAAAGATATAGGCAGTTCTGTCAAAAACAGAGGCTCATATAAGATATATGTCCTGGTTAGAAAGAAAGCAATCAATGATATGGTTAGTTTGTTCTGTGCCACCGAAGAACAATTTACAGTTATAAAGCTCAGGCTTGGGTTTAACAAAAGCTTTTAACTGTACATAGGTGGCTGTATTAAAATCATAGAATCTTTGAACCAATGTATGTAATTTAACCAAAGTTAAGGCCTAGGAAGCCATATTCTAAACCTGTTCACTAATTTGATTTTAGTTATAAATTTAACATGAAGTCTTATTTGTAATTTTTTAAAAAATAAAGGCAAGTTCACAATTATAAGGGACAGTGGTTTTTGACACATAAATCAATAGATACTATATCAATATGCTTTATACATAGTACCAAAGAAGTCTATACATTTAACAAAGCTTTTTTTAAGGAACCCTATTAATAACCTGAATGATAACTTTCATGAAGACACTCTAAAAACACAGACTCTAAAAACCTCTTATAGTTAAATTTCAATAAAACTTTCAATTATATGGAGCCTTGGATTTTTCCTGTAACCCTCATATTAAATTTTTTGCTCAGTATAAAAGGAATTAAAGTCAGTTTCTTTACCAATAAATTATGGTGAACACAAATTAAGATGAAAAAATGAACTGGGACTATGCATGCAAATATAGTACAATCATTTATTACCCAGTATAATCTATAAATCTGGTACTAATGAGACTCAAGATTTAAATGGCTGAAGAATGTGTTTAGTGAATTATTGTCAATCAAAGCCTCTCTTCCAGGATAAATGTAATCTTGAATGGCAACACACCTATTATTACAAATTCCTAACTAAGTACAGTACTTCATTATTTCAAAATGTCACTGTCAATTTATAGAGTAACAGATAAACATCTTTCCATCACACACCCAACTGCCTTTCCTTCAGAGTAAATGAAACACTATTAAGACAATTTATAACGCGACAGCTTTACAGCACTTAAAGAAACCTAGCAAGCATTGAAAGTCTAGTTATCCCACTCCATATTTGTTAATGTAGGTATATCAATTTTTGTATCATTGTATCATATAGTTTTTTCAAGTTACCTTATTTCATGTAAATTCTACCAAACATTTACTCAATCATTTGACAAACATTTATTGAGTGCTGACTTGTACACTATCGGGAGATAGTTACCAACATAAACACAGCCTTACTGTTAAGAAATTCACAGTCTAATGGAAGAAAAAAACAATAGTACAGAGCTATATTAAAATAGTCTATATGTGGGGCTGGAGCAGTGGCCAAGAGGTTACAGTGCTTTCCTGGAATGCGCAAGGATGCAGGTTCGAACCCCAGCACCACATACACAACGAAGTGTTGAAGTGTCAGAACAACAAAGGCCACAAGAAAAACTAAAAAGAACTGATTCTCCCACACTGTCCCTCTCAAAAAAAAAAAAAAAAAGTCTGTACGTTTCACATTTACAATAACTAAATGAAAACACTCATTATACCTGGAAATGTTACTTAGTAACACATTCTTCCTTATTCTATAGAAATATTTTTTAAAATTAAAAACAAAAATTAGAAGGATAATGTTATAAATATCTGTAAACTTCATATCCTAAATTAGCAAATGCTAATATTTGCTTCGTATTTTATCACCAGGCTATTTTCCAAATCCATAAATTTTTTTTTTTTTTAATAAAGAGAGAGGGACAGTGAGAGAGACAGAGAAAGAGAGAAACAACTTTATTTAGTCCTTCACATGGCCTTAGTTGCTCCAACACTCAGTTGTGTACGCGGTGCTGGGGTTTGAACCCAGGTCCTCGTGCTTGCCAGGCAAGCGCAGAAACCGCTGAGCCACCGCTCCAGCCCCTCCATAAATTTCTTGATTGATCAAATACTAATAATTATTTGAGATTTTTTATTATATCTCCTATTAGCTATATGACCTTGGTCAAATTTATCTAATTTTGACTCAGTTTTCTCATTTGAAAATGGAGATAATCATATCAATATGGGCTACCTTTTCTTCTATTTGTCTCCCAAGAGCCAGATCCTGTATAACTTTTGGCCCAGAGATTTTCCTGCCTTGTAGCTTCTGATTGGGTTAGGTCAACATAAGGTACTAGCAGGAGATCACAATACTGATGAAAAATTAAGTTATTTACTGATGTTGTCCCTACCAGGCCACCAATGTTGGATGTACTGCTCTATCAAAAGCAGCTCTCTCTCTATAGTATCCTCTTCCAGGACTGGAGAGAAAAGTGAGTGATAAAAATCCATACTGTAGACAGAAATTCCTGGATTGTAGTTCCTTCTGTAAACATTCTTCTAAATTCATTTCTTATAAATCAACCTCCTGTTATCACCCTACACCTAACAAAGTATAATTAATATATTTATATACAAAATATTGATGTTTGGAGTCATAAAATGAACAGACCAGACTGTAAACTTAGTGGCATAAAATACGTTGGTTAATCTGGAAATGCATCTTTACCGTCCTTGTCAATTATGATATAGGCATGCAACATCATTTGACTAATTTTCATCAAAATCCTATTAAAGGTTTGTTTATCCTTTCACCTTACCTCATCCTTTATATCTTCCTGTTGTTGTGCTGAGAAGATCTCCATTGCAGCCATGAGTCTCATCATTAACTCATCCACTGTTGTGTTACCTAACAGCAGAGATTGCCAAATTTTATTTTATATATAATTTCAAATGATGAAACTATATCAAACATGGAAAGTCATTCTAGAATTAATCAGAAAGGAATAACTAGAGTCTAAAAATACAACAGACTAGATGTTAATATCGAGTTAAAAATACTTTCATGTTTTCATTAAAATGTTTCATATGTTCAATAAAAAGAGCAAAATAATATATTGGCAGTTGAAATCTCATGACAGTTAGAGTATTATTTTTTTTTAAAGAGAGAAGGACAGTGAGAGAGAGAGAGAGAGAGAATCAATTTTTGTTGAGTTTTTCACATGGCCTTCGTTGCTCCAACACCTAGCTGTGTACGAGGGTGCTGGGGTTTGAACCTGCGTACTTGCGCATGCCAGGCAAGTGCCATAACTGCCGAGCCACTGCTCCAGCTCCAGAACAGTTAGATTTTTAAGAAGCCTTTGTGAGAAGGATTTTTAGAAGTATAAAGAATGTTCAATTTTAAAAGTTTTTCAACTTATGAAAACATATCCACTTAATAACTAGCACAACTATTAACTATTTATGTCAGTGGATAGGCTAAGCACTTTACACATTATCTGATTTAATCTGTGCAATAATTCTGGAAAGGTGTCATTCTGATTTTGATTTTAAAGGGAAAGAAAATGAGCCTTAGAGAGCACAAGTTAACCTGACCAACTAAGAACACGCTGGTTCAGTGGTGGGGCCAGGATTTAAAACCAGATGAGTATGACCCTAAAGTTTGTCTTCTCTGTAATCTTAGTACACTGCCTTTATTTAGAATAATCTCCTAGTACTAAAAATTCTCTGGTAAAATAAATATTAATACAATTTCTCAAAAAAATTTTTTAGTTCAATTGAAATTTTTCCATTTCAGCTATTTTCAAATGACTAAAGTATATTTTTTTTATGAAAAGGGTATTTAAAATGTTTTAAGTTTTAGATGTTATTTTATTTTCTGTCCAAGTCGATAACAAATATATAACAAATATACCATGTATTGCAGACACACAAGTCTTTGTTATTTGCTTTGGATGTACCTAGAAGAAAGAACTTCATAAACATATAGAAAGGTAGGACAATTCTTCTGCTCTAAACCTATAGGCAGAAAGTTTTTTCCAGGGCCTGAGAAGTTATCTTCTTGCCACATTAATGAAATTCAGCCAACAAGACAGTGAAGAGCAAGCATCCTTGCCGGTGTTTTCCCAGAGTAGGGCTTCACTAACATGAACTTAAATTGTTCTTTCCCAGATTTTCCTTATGATCCTTGGCAACAAAGGATTAGGGAGCATCTGTGGTCCTTAGCAAAAGAAATGGCCCAATTTCTTCATATCAATACTACTCTCAATAAATAAGAAATAGGACAAACATTATCTTGGCACTAAAAAAACAGAATTGGTTTTGTAGTTAAAATTTCAAACCGGTACCACTGTAAGATTTATATCTTTTCTATCAAACTTGAAAGGTTGTGATGTATATAACACACTACCTCCATTTTAGATCCACCTCCCCCTTGAAGATAGTAACTCCCTCCCATGTAAATGCCCACCTCCTTCTTGAGGACCCTTCCAGTACCCACCCATCCTCTTCGAGTGAACTCTGTTGACTCTCTGTGCCCCTTACTACACCTGGGGCAACCCCCACCCCACCCCCAGTCACCCCCTACTTCCTCTTTACACCTGCCTCCACCTTATCTTAGCCAAAGGGGGCAGACTGTAGACATGAGCTCCTCCAATCAGAGAGAAGGGTAATATAGAGTCAGGTTGGAATTAAAACCCCCTGATCTCCTTGCTGGGTGTGCATTCTTTCGCCCTTGGGCTGAGGTAAATTTTCTGCCTTGCTAACCCACACCTGACCACGTGTTTGATTTCATTTATAACACCACTACTTATAGGTTATATGATCTAGCATCTAGAAATTGTATAGTACAAGGGATTAGTAGATATTTAATAAACAAATGAATAACAGAAAGTTGTCGGCAGTTCTCTAAAGGATCAATTTTCTTATTTTTGAAATGAAGATAACATTACTTCTATAAGGTTCTTAGGAGTAGAGATAATATAAAGTGTCTGGTGCACATACAGTCATTGGTAAGTATTAATAGATATGACGGATGACAAAACAAGTTTTGTAGCACCTTTAATGTAGGTTTTGCTACTGGGCCAGTCTGAGAGTATCTATACCTCATTTGCAAATGTTAGTAACTAAGATTCAGAACAAAGGAAATGAATACTTTATATAATGTACTAGAAATGAGATAGGGAAACTCTCTCAGGGAAAGAAAAGAAGAAATCATGACTAGATGGAGATCCAGATCTACAAGCATGATCACCCATGCTTATCATGAACGAAACCTCTACTGTATGCTTGCACCAGATCAAAAAGAATAAAGAGAGTCAATTTAAATATCACTAGATTTAAAGACCTAAACAATGTGTCCACAACTGACTGATGACTAGACTGCTTAACCAAGAAGAAACATTCTGAACCCCAAATATCAAATGATTGACAATGGGACTTAATTTTCACAAAAGCTTCCCTGGGAATCTATACTTTTCTTCCCAGAAAAAGCATATACATGGTCAGAGAAGTCAACCCTGGGGGCATCACTTCATTTTTCTTCTTTGAGAAGTGAGGGGCATCTGCACCCTGATTTTGTGGTGTGTATACCTTTGCTTTGCTTGTGACTTGCTTTCGATGGGTCCTGAAATTCATTTCAGCAGCATAAGCCAAGAACCTGCCCAGGATCAAGATGAGGTCCCATTGCCCTCTTGCAGGGACATCCTCAGACCCCAGCCAGGTGAAAATTCCATTAAAAACCACAGCCATCTTTTTTAGAGATGGAATCTGGCTAAGTTGCCCAGATTGACCTCAGAGTCCCAAGAAGCTGGGATTACAGGCATGTACCACTGTACCTGGTTCCACTGCCCATTTTGAACAGATCTTTAGCCTGTGCTTGATTTTATAACACCATGCACTGATGTATTTGGAAAACATACTTTCACTGAGTTATACATTTCCTGTGACACACTTCATTATATGCTATCAAAAAAATCACATGTTAATATCACCACTAATGTCACCATAAAAATATTTAAGCTGTCAATCTACGGTGAAGGATACCGTTTTTATGCGACAACTCAGATTATATTACTGGCAACAAATACTCATCAGTTCTTTTATTTAAGTGACATATTCACTTTGTTCATTTTGGAGAAAATGTTTGCAAATACCCAGGATACATAAGCACAGTCTGTCAGTCACATAAGCATTTCTTTCAACGAATCAACATTATACTGATAAATCAATATGACTAAGAAGTCATAATTGACATATGATTATAAACTAATTGCTAATTTAAAGAATTTAGCGATTCTGAACATTTAACTTGAATATTCTATGTACCAAGGGCTGTGCAATTTTATTAAGATGTTTCTCATGAATTTTTTATGCAACATATTTCATTTTTTATAACACCTAAATTATTCTTTTTTTTAGAGAAGGACGGTGAGGGTGAGACAGAGAGAGAGAGAGAGAGAGAGAGAAGGAGGGAGAGAGAGGGAGAGAGAAAGAAAGAATCAATTTTATTTAGTTTTTCATGTGGCTTTTGTTGCTCTGACACTTCATTATGTACATGGTGCTGGGGTTTGAACTCATGTCCTCAGGCATGCCAAGCAAGTGCCGAACCACTGAGCCACTGCTCCAGCCCAAGCACCTAAAATCTCTAAAGATATTCTCCTTCAGGATATCCTACATTTTAAAATGCAAAGATATTCATCAACAGAAAGAAGTATCATCAACTTTGATGGCAAAAATTATAAGGTTATCACATACATAGGAAGACTTTACTCTCGCTGTGACATGTACTTTACCTTGTATCACATTTAATACTTCATTAGATGATCGCTTTCCCATTATAATCAAAAACAGTGGAAATTGATCTGTTTTTTGAGTCCGAATGGTTTGTGCAATCACACTGCCAAAGTGTCTATTGCACATTGTTAGAAACCTAAAATGAGATAAAATCCAAAGTAAGTTTCATTCCAGGGTACTAATACTCCCAACAAAACCTTCCTATTAGTTGTGTAAAAATTAGCATACCTTATATCACTATATAAAATCTTGTTATGCATTTAACTAAATCTTACATGATTATCATACAGAAAGCAGGAAGTACACCCTAACTGCAGTTTGGGGCTGATAGTACAGTATTCTCAGTCCAAAATATTACAAGCTTTACTACATAAAGCTTGTACTACGAGAAAAACAAATCAAATGAATTTTAAGAGGAGAGACTTTCTTAAATAGGACAACTAATATAATGTGGTACCAAGATAGACTGACAAGCATCATTCTAAGAAATAGGATTTAGCCACATTTTCACAAGTCTATAGAATCAAGAATTGCACTTTAGAATTGTGTATTCTCTAGTATAGTAGAAGATCTTCTAGTTTTGTACTTAGTATTGGATAAAAATAATAATTCTAAGCTTTTGGCCAAAAAAGCTCAGAGATATTAGCATACCGAAGTCTAGCATTAGTATTCTTAACACGATCTTGAATAAATGAAAAAACTGATAAAGCTTTTCTCTTCTATTAGAGGACTGTTTGAAATTAGCATTTCTTTCAAGAGAAAAGGGTAGCTTATGATATGTTTTCAGATCTGATGGTAAAAAGTAAATGTCATAATAATAATGAATTATGAAAGACCAAATGCAAATATAGGATGCTTTAATAAGATCCAATTTAATAAAGTCTGTAAAAATAATGGACTTTTAATAACACAGGTCACAAAAGGCAAAACAGTGGAAATTCTGGGGACTAGCCACTGGTACTGGCTTATTAATTCTTAATTATGTTCATGAAAGGCAACTTAAATCGTGTGTTTTCTTATGCCTTATGATAATATTTTAGGTAACAACTCCTCTGAAATGTATGTTCTAGCTGATGAGCAAAGTCCTGTCATCACATGCATTAGAAGGTAAATCTATTTGAAAAGACAAATGACATTAAAATGTCATGTGCTCAGATTCATTTGATATCCAAATTCAAAACAGAATCAAACCTCTTAATTTTTAAAACCAATATGTTTTCTGTCTATAGAAATTCATCTCAGAAAATTAGGCTGAATCCTTCATAAAATCTGTGCTGTGACTACAGAAAGTAGATCCTGTTAAGGCTACTAGAACTGTCGGCAAGAGTGTCAAGACAAGTTAGCACCACTGCAATAAGTTCATTGGGAGGCAGGTTCATATACACATTTGGAGCAGCAATAACCAGACCTCATGGCAATTTGAAATGACAAGGCCTTAAGAAATCCATTGTCAGCCATGAAATATCAGTGCCCCCATGAAAATTCAAATCTTCACATTCCACAACTATTATGGGATAAAAGGTGCTCAAGCAGCCTAAGCCTCCGTACCAAATTTCACACCCATATAGCTTTAACTCATCAATGGGGATGTGTAGATCAGAAGACTAGCAAGTTAGGATCTCATTTTTCTTTTTGCCTCTTACTAAAATATTTGAAGTCAGTCTTGACCCTGATCTACTCATTGGCAACCTCTAAAATTAAAGATGTCAAAAACAGTTGGAATGCCATCTCCTACAAAAGGGAGAAAATAAGTCCTTGTTGCTTTCACACCAATGGATTAAGTGGATATCACACAGTAGATGCCCATCACAGCACTAGCCTCACAAGCAATATCAAATATTACCTAAACAGGATACCCTCCAAAAAGGAAAGAAAAGAGAAAACAAATGAGTTTTAGGTGGGGGGAGGGGGTAGAGAAAAGCAGACAGGCTTAATGGTTTTGAGAATTCCATTTCAAGACAACTTTGCCTAGAAATTGTGACTTCTTAAACTTTTCTTTTTTTATGAGAATAAGCAAGTGTATTCAATATCGGTCTAGTCTTCAAGAACACAGACATTTGATTATCTCAAAAAAAAAAATATCAGCTTTTAACCAGATTTGGCAAATCATCCTAATATTCCTAATATACATGTGATCATGTGGTCAGCAGACACTGGATAGCAGCCTTAAATTAACAGTTTTTTCTAAAAAAGAAAAAAAAAGACAACATTTAAATCTTCCTAAATCTGAACCACATTTGAGATTTGCAATCATTGAGAACTTGTAGGGCCAATGGACAGTACAAAATTACGAAGTTCCTACTTGTCAGTTCCTTTCATTATATAATTAATAAGAACTTGAGGTAACCCTTCACAACACAGATACCCATTCTTTCTCATGGATAGGAGGCTCTGCTTCTTCTTCCTAAGGGTAGCATAAAGTTACCATAGTAGCACATTGTCAGCAGAAAAAATTCAGTTCAAAACATAAGAAAAACAGGCACGGAAAAAAAAAAGTCTTAAGAGAAAAAGTATGTTTCTTATAAATGTGGTATTTTCTTCCCTTTGAACAAATACAAGTATGCCCTAGTGTCAGGGCCAAACACAACTGTAACTGACTCTGCATTCATCAGAATCAGATGTCATAAAGGAATAAGTGATATCTCCAGTCAGTGGATTCCTGTAGTCTCAAACCCAAAGATGGAAGCAGTGACAACAATTTCATAACAAGGTCAAGTGGCTGTTTTAAATTATAGGATGTAGTTGGGCACTGTGGTACAAACTTGTAATTCCAGTCACATGGGAGGCAGAGGCAGGAGGATTCCAAATTTGAGGTTAGAGAGACCCTGTCTCTAACTAAAATTAAAAATAATAATTGGGCTAGGAATGTAAGTTCAGCGGCATAGTAGTTGTCTAGCATGTACAAGGTTCTGGGTTCAATTCCCAGTACTAACAAAAACAGAAAAACAAAGATTTGAATAAAACAGTTTATCCATCATAAACATATTTGAGGAAGGAAAAAAGAAGTTGCCAAGTCAACCCTCTGAAACGGAAAGCTAAAATGAAATTTGAACATAGAACAGATAAAATGGGCTGGGGATGTGGCTCAGCAGAAGTATTCCTGCCTAGCATGCACAAAGTCCTGGGTTCGATCCCTAGCGCGAGCTCTCTCTCTACACACACACACACACACACACACACACACACACACACACACACAACTAAGGTGGTAAAATGAAGAAGGGATATAAGAAAATGAATGAAAGAAAACAGTAAATCACAAACAAGTTCCTTTTATATTCACTAGTTTTGCCACAAGAAAGCCAAGAATAGGAAGATAAAATGATTTTTTCCTAAACATTAGAGAATAAACAGAATATCTGAAAGCTAGCATATATTAATCATGACTAAAATTTTCTGTCTCTGAAGAGATTTTTTTCTACCTTGCTAATGGAAATCAGGACTACTAATAAATCTGACATGTGAAAAAGTAATCTTTTTTTAAAAGTGAGTCCTTTTTTTTTTTTAAGAAAGAAGGACAGCGAGAGAGAAAAAAACAGAGAGAATCAATTTTTATTGAGTTTTTCACATGGCTTTCATTGCTCTGACACTTAGTTGTGTACGTGGTGCTGGGGTTTGAACCCGTGTACTTGCGCATGCCAGGCAAGTGCTGTAAACACCGAGCCACCGCTCCAGCCCAGAAAAAGTAATCTTTTAATTCAAAACAGGACATAATTTAGTTTCTTTCAATCAATTATACTTCTACTAAGTTGTCCTCCAACACAACAGATATATTAAATGAAATCTTGCAATTTAGGGAGAGGAACATGAAATTTTAAAAACACTAATTGTCTTATTGTGAAAGAAAACACATTTGATTAAAAAATGGGGGGCATAAAATTGCCACTATTCTATTTAAGGGTTCCTGATTATTACACTTCAGTGTGGTTTCCACACGTTTAAAGGCAACTCATAAAATGAGAATAACATTAATCTTTAAAACATCTATATTTTTGAAATGATGATACAAGTTAAGATTCCAAAAACACTCAGATTTGTTCCTAGAATGTGGTATGCCCTAAAAATTAGTAGCTATTTTATTATTGTTAAATGGATAATGATACTTAACATTTTTATCATCATTTTTATAATTAAAATGATACCTCCAGGTTTACACTGAGAGTTTTTTTGCACAGTAAATTATGAATTGTTGAGCAAACAAAAACAGCAATGGGATTTTATTCAGAAAATGATAAAGTAGGAATCATATTTGTAAAATTAAGAAAATATAATTATAGATGCTGTAGCTGTACAACAAAACTTTTAAATAGTTAAAACTGGATATGAAACTAAAATCACTAGTTTTAATACATTTATACTTTAAAAAGTCATTTAAAACCAACAATCAATTTCAAAATCTCTGCTTATCCTTGAACCATGTTTTTCTGATAATATGAGACTATTTTTCCAAAAGGAGAGGTTACTAGGCAGAAAAAATTCAAGTTTAAAACTGCTGATAAACTTCTCCAATATTACCCAATAGTTTGGATAATATTTTAAAATTTTTTCCCAGATTCATTTGTTTGTTTTTTTGTTTGACATAGTCTTACATATTGGAGGGAATCATTGTTACATATTCATGTGTGCATGGATATTGATGTACTAAGTTCAGGCCAATCCTAGTCCAGGATCTCCCCCCCACCCTTCATCCATTCCCAGATCTCATTTCTCCTCTGTAATACCCCCATGCTGTAACTGGAAATGAGCATATACATATATTAATTTTTGGAATTACTGAGTTTCTCTGCCTGCCTGTTATAGTTAGGCTTCTCAAGGGAGTTGAGTGTTCCTAGTTGTGTTGATAATCTCCCTTATCCTTTCCTCCCCTCCTCACCTCCCTCCCTTCTCCCCACACTTTCATAGTTATGGTTCCTCCAGCTTCTGTGAAATTTCAACTATGGTGAGTTTATTACTTAAACTTAGCTAACTTTCACCCAGCCTTAGGTTTTACTCTAGCTTCTACATATGAGAGAAAACATTCAGCCCTTAAGTCTCTGTGTTTGGAATATTTCACTCAGCATAATTTTTTCCATTATCATCCATTTGGCTTCAAATGCCATGGTATCATTCTAATAGCAGAGTAGAATTCTACTGTATGAATGTATGTATGTATGTATGTATGTACACACACACACACACACACAGAGTTTTTGAATCCATATATATACACACCAGGTTTTGAATCCACTCATCCAGCAAGGGGCATCTGGGGTTGGTTCCATAGTTTAGCTACTGTAAATTGAGCTGCTATAAACATTGATGTAGCTGTGTCTCTGTCGCTCTTTTCGAAAAATACCCAGGAGTAGAAAAGCTGGATCTTAAGGTGGGTCTATCCCTAGTTTTTTGAGGACTCTCCACATTGCTTTCCTGAGTGGCTGTACAAGTTTGCAGTCCCACCAACAGTGTGTTAGTTAGTGTTCCTTTCTCCCACCAGCCCCTCCGTCATCTGTTATTGTCCGTATTTTCCATTTTTGCCACTCTGACTGGTGTGAGGTGGAATCTCAGTGAAGTTTTGATTTGCATTTCTCTGACTGCTAGTGATGTAGAACATTTTCTCACATATTTATTGGATTTTTGGACTTCCTTTGTTGAGAAGTTTCTGTTTAGTTCCCTAGCCCATTTATCTATTGGATTATTGTGTTTTTGGTATTCAGTTTTTTGAATTCTTTGTATATTCTGGATATTAGTCCCCTGTTGGGGGCATAGCAGACAATGATTTTCTCCCATTCTATAGGTCCTCTCTTGACACTCTTGATTAATTTTTTAGCTGTGCAGAAGCTTTTCAGTTTAATGCCATTCCATTCATTGATTATTGGCTTTAATTCTTGGGCTATGGGAGTCTTGTGAAGGAAGGTGGTGCCTACACCAATGTGGTGGAGTGTTGATCCTATTTTTTTCTTCCAGTAACTGTATAGTTGCTGGTTTAATTCTTAATTCTTTGACCCATTTCAATTTGTGCAGGATGAGAGATAAGGATCTCATTTCAGTTGTCTGCATATGGCTGTACAGTTTGTCCAGCACCATTTGTTGAACAGGCTGTTTTTCCTCCACACTATGCTTTTGCCCCCTTTGTCAAATATCAAATGTTTGAAGACTTGTGCGTTTGTCTCAGCATCTTCAATTCCATTGGTCTTCATGTCTGTTCTGATACCAATACCATGCTGGTTTTGTTACTATAGCTCTATAGTATAACTTCAGGTCAGGTATTGTGACACCTCCTGGTTTATCTTTCTTGATTAGTAATGTTTTGGCTATTCTGGGTTTGTGTTATTCCAAATGAATTTGAGAATTGCTTTTCTGTATCCATGAAGAATGTCACTGGTATATTGATGGGGATTGCACTGAATCCGTACAGGGCTTTCAGCAGAATGGCCATTTTAATTTAATATTTTTAATTGAGCCAAATCTTTTGTATGCACTTCCTTAACTGTAGCTGCTTGCCTATTTTTTTTTTAAACATTTTGAGGGGCTGGAGTGGTGGTTTAGCAGTTAGAGCACTTGCCTGGCATGTGTAAGGACCTGGGTTTGAACCCTGGCACCACATACACAACAAAGTATCACAGAAACAAAGGCCAGATGGAAAAATAAATAAAAATTGATTCTTTCTCTCACTTTCTCCCTTTCCCTTAAAAAATTTTTTTTTTAAAAACACCTTGATTTAAGAAGGCTCCAAGAAAGACCAAACTAACAGTTTTTGACATAGTAATGACTCATTATTTACATGTATCCATTCACGGTTAGTTCATTTACATTTATATAGAATGACAGAAAAACAAGAAGATAAGACAAAGGAACTTAGAGATCATCTACCCATGTAGCTAATATACAATTCTCTTCACCTCCTCTTTTCCCTTTATTAGAAAAAATTCACAAGTCTGAATGGGCCCCCTCCTTTCCATGTTCAATTCATCTCAGGAGTTTCAAATGAGAATGATCTTCAGCATGGCCATGGCTGTAGCTGTGGCTGTGGCTGTGCCCATGGCTGGCATGTGCTGCTTTGTACTTTGAGCGTTGCTTTGATTTTTGGAAGTAGTTCTAAGACTTTGTTTTCATTGAGTTAGGTAAATAGGGTACATAACTAAACTGGGAGAATCTAACTAGAGAGGCAGTAATCCTCAACTTCTAGTGGCTCAGCAATCACCTAGATAGTTTACTTAAAAGGCAATTTCCTCAGCTCCATTCCCCAGAAATTGATTGAATATGTGGGGAGGGGTGAGGTCCAAGGAAAATGCCTTTTTTATAGACTCCCACTTTAGGTGATTTTGATTCAAGTGGTTAATGGGCATACTTTGAGAAACACTTTTCAGTGTAGAAGACAGCTTTCCCTGTAAGGCTTTAGAAGTTGTTTCTGAAGGCAGTTTTATTTTTTTGTCTTTGTTTTTTGTTGTTGTTATTGTTAAACCTACTCTTACATATTGGAGGGAATTGTTGTTTCACATTTATGAACATAAGGATATTGACAAAGTAAGTAAGTTAAGGCTGATGTTAGTCCATGGTCTCCCTGCTTTGACTATTCCCTGCTCCCAACTGCATGGATAACCCCCCTACTCCCTCCATCCAGCTGCACTGATATCCTCCCAATCCCTCCCTGCCTCCCTCTCTTCTTCCCCCAGCATCATAGTTATGGTTCCTCCTGCTTATGTAAAAATTCACCTATGTTGAGGTTATTATTTAGCTTAGCTAACTTTCAATCTGTCTTAGATTGTATTCTAGCTTCCACATATGAGAGAAAACATTCGGCCCCTGAATCTCTGAGTTTGGGAAGTCATCCCCAAAATGGTTCAGGTGATGTAGTTTCAAAGGACCAAGTATCTGGATTCCTGAAACAACCACTTTGCAAAATGTTAACTTCCCACTTGCTTCCTTTGAATTGCTGACCTCTGATAGGATGCTCAGTCCTGTCTGGTGGTGCATGTTTGTAATCATAGGGACTTGGAAGGCTAAGCAGGAGGATTAAACATTTGAGGCCAGCCTCTGCTACTTAGCAAGACCCTGTCTCAAAATAAAACATAAAAAAGACAAGGGATGTAGCTCAGTGGTAGAGCACCCTGGGTTCAATCCCCCAGTACTGGGGGAAAATAAAACGTTTGTGAGCTACAAGTTATGGAGCGAAAACAAAGTAGGGAAGGGGAAGTTATAAGAAGAAATAGAGTGTTGGTTAAGGAAAGTCTCACTGAAAAGTGGACATCTGATCAAAGATTTAAAAAAGGTGAAGGAGGAAGTGAAATGAGTATCTCAGGAAAGAGAAGTCTAGGCAGAGAGAACAACAAATACAATGACAGTGAAGTTGGATATTAACTAGCATATCTGAAAAGTAGCAAGCAGGCTGGTATAGCTGAAGGACAGTGAAGCATAAGACAAAATAAATGATTTGATTATTTTACATGGTAAAACTGACCAAAAGATAAATGACAAAATAGGGAGAAAATTTCTGCATTTCCAACCACAAAAAAGGCTATTTCCTTAATATATAAATGTAAAAAGAAAGCCTTCAGAAATAGAAATGGTAAAGTCTCAGAAACATGTGAAAAGATACTCAAAATAACTCACAATGAGTTAAATCATAATGAATTATGCCTGTCAGAGTAGATAAGATAAAAAACACTGGCACTGGCAAGGTTATAGGGAAATAGTCACTAGTACATATTGTTGTTAGGAGTGAAATTGTACCACCTCCCTCACAGGTAATTTGCCAGTATCTATTAAAATTAAAAATGCACCCATACTCTTAATCTACCACTTCTACATGTGAGCATTTAGTCTACAGATGTGTGTTCATGGGAAATCACTGTGTACACAATTACTGCAGGTTTGTAACAGCAGAATATTGGACATATACCACAAATGTTTATCAACAGGTCATGATTAAATTGGGCCCTGATTAACTAAAATCAAGGCATTTTATGAAAATTTTTCAAAGGAACACAATGTATTCATAATTCATAATGTCAATTGATATGTGTATCTTGAAGATAGAATGTAAATGGAAAAAACAAGGTATTAATGTTTATTGCTTATGGAAAACTAGGGAAAAATAAACATATATTAACTTGTTTACCTACAAAATAACCTCAGGATGGATAAATAAGAAAGTTATATTGTCTTCAGGAAGGGTATCTTAGAGATAGGGGCAAAAAGGAAACTTGTTCCTTTCTTTTTTTTTATGCTTCTTGAGTTTTGATTAAAGTGAGAGTCTGAAAGTAAAAAAACTCCTTATATCAAGAAAAACTGCATGTAATTCCAAACTTTTAGCAAAATGCCATTCACATTTGTCTATTATCAACTGTTTGCTCAAGCATATCTTTTCCATCTTGTTTTGTGCTCACTGGCTAGGTAGCTATAATATTTTAGCTTTCTACATCATGGCCAGTATTTGAAATGGTTGAATAATATCCCACTGAGTAGAATATATATGTTGGCATGCTCATAACTATTCACCTACAGCTAGATATTTCTATTTTCTAATCAATATAAATAACACTAGAAAAATTATCCTCAACTCTTTCCTAGGGAAAAAGTCTATTAAGTGAAATTACTGGATAAAAGGAAAGAAACATTAATGACTATTGACACATTATCAAATTGTTTTCTGAAGAACTGTATATACTTTTTTTTCCATGTAGGTGCAAATATTGTATACATTGTTAGAGAATAAAGCCAAACTAAAGTTATTTTCTTTTAAGAGAGGGACCATGAGAGAAAGAAAGAATCAATTTTATTTTATTTTCATGTGATTTTCATTGCTCCAACACTTAGTTGTATGTGGTGCTGGGGTTTGAACCTGTGTCCTTGTGCATGCCAGGTAAGCGCTGAGCCACTGTTCCAGCCCCAAACTAAAAGTATTTTAAGAAAACAGATGATGAGATATGGGAAGGATTTAATAGAAACAAACAAAAAAAATTTATCATCTTTTAGGGCTTAGAATTCCCAGATACAATAAACTATTAAATTGTGCTAATAAATCATTAGTTTAAAAAATTATATATCTTTTTCTTTCTTATTCTTTTTTTGGTGATGCTGGGAACTGAACCCATAGCCTTATGCATGTAAAGCAAGTACTATACCACTGGGCTACATCCCGAGTAACCTCAGAACTATACAACTTCTTAGTCAACCTTGTCATCTACAAATTATTCCAGAGAAAAAGGCTCTGAAGCACTGACAGTTTAATTAGCTGACAGCTAATATATAGGGGACTAATATTAATTTTGGTATGGGGGACATGAATCATTAATAGAAAACTGTGTCTTCTTATCACTGGAGGTTGAGCATCCCTAATTTAAAAATCCAAAATCTGATGTTTTGGCATTCAAATATATCATTATCGGGCCGTAGCAGTGGCTCATGGTGCTTGTCTGGCATGCAAGAGTATGCAAGTTCAAACCCAGCACCATGTACACAAGGAAGTCTCGGAGCAGTGAAAGCCACATGAAAAACTAAATAAAATTGTTTCTCTCTTACTCTTTCTCTCTTAGTCCCTCCCTCTTAAAAAAAATTTAAAAAATGTATCTTTATCAGTTTCTGATTTTGGATTTCTGGATTAGAGATGGAAATATTTCCATATCCAAAAAACTGTTACATCAGAAATGCTTGCGGCTGTAGGCAATTCAAATAAAGGTTATTCGACTTACAGTAAGAACATAAATGTTATTTTAAGTATATGAAAACGTCCTCAAATAAGTGTATGCTTTATTTTTCTTATATGTAGATCCTAGAATATTAGTTGGGAAGGATAATAGAGAGAACAATCAGTTCAACTTCTTACCAAATGCAGACATTTTTTGTCTAACAATGTAAAGAGAAAATTCATTTTCCATAGAGACAGCAAATATATATTAAATTTAATATATAACATTTCTTCTGTATTTTGCCTTTTACTAATCAATAAATATTTATGAAAGCCTACTAAATATATGAAAGATATGATTTGCATCCTTAAAGCACTAAGAACATTTTGGTTTTTACCAAAGCCAACATCCCCAAATAGTAAACACAATCTGGTATGTGACTAGTGGTTTGTAGTGGTTTGTATTAAGTGCTAGGGGAAAACACAGAAGAGAATGGAGCTAAGAAATCAGGGAAAAATTTATATAGTGAGGCAGTGCTCCTAGACAATCATTAAGAGAGGAACCAACTCTCACCTCTACATTTCCTAATAGCTAACACATATGTGTTGCAAAACTGGGCCAGCCCATTTATGCTTCAGTAACCTTTATTTCCACTACAACAACGTTGACAATGAGACCTTCCTTTTTCTCTTTCAACTGCTGCTGAAATCAGTTTAATTAAGACAGTCACGGGGCTGGGGACATAGTTCAGTGGCAGTGTGCTTGCTTAACATGTGTGAGGCCCTGGGTTCGATCCCTAGCACAAAAAAAAGTCTGTCTGAATAAGTTATCATGGACTCCAGGACATTCATCATGCTTCTACTTCCACAAGGTCATCTGTCCTCTCTAAAGAAGCAGGTGTTGGTCCACAAGTTCTTGGTTCTAAAGTTTTCTTCTGACATTAAAGAAACTGCAGTTTTTAGATAATTTCATTCTGTAATCACCCACAGACTTAGGAAAGGTACAAACATTCAAATATTAACATATTAGAGTTGGTAGGAATTAATGCAAGCATCATAGTCTTATGTGAAGAACAAAGACTTTAAAGTCAAACAAGTTGTGTCTTTGGATAATTTAATCTCCCTGAACTTCAGCTTTCTCATCTACAAAATGAATATAATGATATATATTTTAGCATTGGTCTGTGAACCATACTACTTTTTCCTCTTTTTCATGTGCTTCAGAGTAAAATCTGGCTTCTTCTCTTCACAGATTAAATATAAATACAAGGTGAAATATTTCCTAAAGTTAAGTTTACTCTGCGTAGTTCCAGAATATGTATCAGTCCATCATAAAATAATGCTCTGCTATTAGGTAGAGATTTGAAGTATGTACATATACACCTTATCATGTTTTTTATTTTTGCAGCTGCCACATTTGGAGACTTAACGATTTTATTATGTAAAACATTTTCAGCATCATTTACTTTAGGGTTGTCTGGTTTCTCTTAGATCCCTGACATTTACAAATAATTTCCTTATGTATTTGACAAGGCCTATCATTCTAATAGATTAAAAAAAGTAAGGAGACTTAGTTGAAATATCCTACACAGGGGGAAAGTCTTTAAAAAATAAAAGACCAATAGCACACAATATTACACTTTAGTCACTCATCAAAGCTTTGAGCAAGAATTGATTGCAACCAACACTTGATAAAGGCTCACTTGAGACAGTTGATGTTTGATGCCATGAACTGAATGGACATGTTGACTGTGTAGGCTTTTCCTCTAGGCTGTATAACAGTTACAAGTTGAATCTTCAAAAAGAAATATTTAAGGACTATATCATCTAAGCTCACTAAAGAATTACCATTACAGAAAAAAGGGCTTAATTCAAAGTCCTCTGCTTTTATAGGGGATTAATATAAAAAAATCTACTTAAAGCAAACTCTCTTCTGCAAAACAGAAAACAATTATCTATTATTTTTCTTGATGACTCTCAAGTAGAAAATCACACAACAAAATTCACCCTTGAATCCAGTGTCGGGAATCTTAAGATATACCTATTAGACTTCTATATATCAGACAATAAGAACTGTAAATGGTAAACTGTAAACTCTAGGGCACATAAGAGAAACATAATAAATACATAACAAATGAATAGATGAATGAATGAGTATATGTTTATGATATCTCCATTTTCTCTAGCTGCCAGAATTTCAGAGCTGAATTCAGTGTCTAGGTGCACAACTTAAGTCAACTAAGTGTTTTTAAATATTTACCATTTGCCACTGTTAATTGGTTTTCATCTGATTTTATTGATTTATATTTATTCACTCTTGAATAGTGATTACACTCATTTTTAAAAGCAGGAAAACTGTTAATGCTAACTAGAAATATATATATACATGAGAGAAAACGACGGAGAAAGAATGTTTTCCCAATTCAGGCTTATAAGCACTATGTATCAAATTACTGAGTATATATATATATAAACTGGTAAATGGATAGATGATAGAATGAATGATAATGAAATGAGTATAATCTGGGGATAAATATGTACATATCTTGATTTTAAAATGGTACATACCAATAAACCAGCCCTCAGTACCTTACAAGATCTAGAAAAGTTGTTTAGACAACTCATTTATGAATACTAAGAAATAATACAATAGTGATGAATAGGAGGCAGAAAGGTCATTAAAAACATAATACAACCAGGCATGGAGGTGCACACCTATAATCACAGCAAGTAGGGAGACCGGGTCAAGAGTATCGTAATTTTGAGCCTAGCCCAGGCAACTTGGTGACACTGTTTCAAAATAAAAAATGAAAAGGGCTAGGGATGTAGCTCAGTAGTAGAGTACCACTGGTTTCAATTTCTAATACCTCAAAAAATGAAAACAAGAAACCAACCAACCAACCAACCAGGAAGAACACACCATACTTGCCTAACATAAGCTTGCAAGACTGTGAACTCCTAAGTATTCCACAAACATTAACTATCTGAACACATGTGAGGATGTGTTTCGGGGGATCTTTGAAGATAAGATTCAGACACATACACGAAATTAAGTAAGTTCATCTGTCACCAAGAAATTCAATCTATACAGTGCTACCAAACTGAGAGTGGTCTCAAATAGTTAACTACTTGGTTTTGTCCTGTCAATATTTTCACAGAAGTGAGATAAAGAAATCAAATATATACTTACTTTTTAACTAATTTTATCATTTAATTCTAATAAAAAAATTCTCTGAGGAATGTGGTTTTACATTTTCCATTTTACAATATGGAAACTGCATCTCAGAGGTATTATGTAACTCATTGAAAGTCATTATTGTGTCCTAGTGGTATTGCTAGAAGTTGAATCTTGGTCTGGGTAAATTGAAAGCTCATTCATATTCTTAACCGTTATGGTGTCCTGCATTCTTATAACAGCCAACAGATAATTTTGAATCTTGTAAAAAGAAATAAAAGTAAAAAAGACCAACACAACTCTAGCTAGTATGAAGCTTATATTCCAGTGCAACAATTAGAAAACTAATTTTAAAATATGTAAATCTAATGTCTGATTATGGAAAGCTCAAGAGGGTGCTATGAATAAGAATGATGGTGGGGAAGCCATCCTTTAGACTTTTATCAAGAAGAGACATTTAAACTGAGACCTAAAGGACAGACAAAAGGGGTCATATGTCTTTCTGATGACTTCTGTTTCTCAAGAAATTAGTGAGGGCACCTGGGAAAGGGAGTAGAGAGGTGTATGGCATATTTTATAAACAAGTGATGGAAACTAGATATCTCACCCAGGGAAAAAGACTTAACTAGCAAATTCTACTAGGCTTGCATCACATTACCCTGTGCTCACTAGTCAGTGTAATTTTCTCTAGTAGTGTTCAACCACAAATACAGCATACGGCAGGCAAGTAAGTTGATCTAGCAAAGTGAAGATAATGGAGGGAGTATAAATATCATTAAGAAATTAATGATGGATCTCAAACTCTACATAGGAAAAAGAAGGAAATTTAAAAATTAGAGTTGGAAAAGGATAGGTGGAGAGAGAGAAAGTGGTAGGGTAATACAATGAAAAGTAAAGGAAGACTAAAATACAAGCATCTGTTGTACTTGAATGACTGGGCCCAGTAGGAAGAGGTGGTCAGAATCAGATATTTGAAATACAAATATACGAGGTGATATAGTGATAAACAAGAGAAATAAAAGGAAAATTTTCTGGAGTTGGACATTCTAGGAACTAAGAGGATTATTAAAAATGATGCTGGGAGGACTGAAGCTGTGGCTCGGTGGTTATGGTGCTTGCCTGGCATGCACAAGTATGTGAGTTCGAACCCCAGCACGAATCGGAGCAACAAAAGTCACGTGAAAAACTAAATAAAATTGATTCTCTTTTTCTCTCTCTATCCCTTTCTCTTAAAAAAAATGAGGCTGGGAGAAGAAATAGAAAGATAAGTGATAAAATTTAGGAAAGTTAATGCTAATAGAATTCGACCTCTCCCCAAATATCTTGTCAATTAATTGCATTAGTAGCAAATGGCAGAGATCTGCTTTATTATCAAGTTGGAGAAACAAACAGGGGGTTTCAGTTGACCTCCTGAATTTGACAGAACTCAATAATTAAATTACCAAATAGATGGTACATAGTACCAGACAAACCTCCACTGAAACACCGTGGTCAATCCTCACACCTTTACAGGAGGCTCTTATTAAAAATAGCGGAAAGAATTAATTATACTTGGTAAGAAAACTCAGGGAAAATGAACAAACGAGAGCTATGGTGAAACTGACAGTGGACTAATACAGAAAGAGAAGTTAGGTTTATTTCAGATAGTTGCAAAACTAGAATCAAGAAAGTTGTAGGTTTTTATAGATGAAGCATTACAGCAAATAATTCCAACTTTTAGAGCACTTCAAACACTGCTCTCTTGAAGCTTTCACTTCTCTTTTGTGGCAGTATTTAGGCAGAGGTTGGAGTAACACTGGTTAAGCATATTATGGGAAAAAGGGCCCACATGGCTGTAAGTTGTATTGCTAAGGACGTGTTTAACCCCTAGTAAGATTTGGTGTCATGTTCATTTGTTCCCTGAGCAAAATATTTATGTCTTATAGTTCTCGTAAATGCTGGACAGGGCTTTGCTCAGAGTAATTATTCAGTACTTTTTTTTTTTAAAGAAAGAAGGAGAGAGAGGGAGACACACAGACAGAGACACAGAGAGAATCAATTTTTTATTTAGTTTTTTACATGGCTTTTGTTGCTCTGACACTTAGTTGTGTATGTGGGTGTTGGGGTTTGAACCTGTTGTACTTTTTTTTTTTTTAATTCTGAGACAGGGCCTTACTAAATTTTTGAGATAGTCTTTGAATTTGTGATTCTCTTGTTTCAGCCTCCCAAGTCATTGGTATTAAAGATGTGCACCTCTGTGCCCAGCTTAAGTTTTTTTGTTTTTTTGTTTTTTAAACACAGTAGTGATGGGGACTGGAGCACTTGCTTAGCAGTCGGAGTGCTTGCCTGGCATGCACAAGGACACGAGTTCAAACCCTAGCACCACATACTCAACTGAGTGTCAGAGAAAAAAAGGCCAGATGAAAAAATAAATAAAAATTGATTTTTTTCTCTTTAAAAAAGAAAGAAACAGCAGTACTGATATTTGTCCTCAGTTATTGCTACTTTTTCAATAGATGCTCCTTATTAAAAGTAGCAAGAAGCCAGGCATGGTGGCACATGCCTGTAATCTCAGTGACTTGTGAGGCTGAGGCAGGAGGACTGAAAGTTCAAAGCCAGTCTTAGCAACTTAGCGAGGCCCTAAGCAATTTAGTGAAACCCTGTCTCAAAACAAAATATAGAAAAAGGACTGGGGATGTGGCTCAATGGTTAAGAGTCCCTGGGTTTAATTCCCTGGTACAAAAAAAAAAAGGAACAGGTGCTTGGAAGATAGTTCAAAGTTAAAGGAAGCTGGTTGCCTTTAAAGGTGAAAGAAGAAAAAACAATGTAGCTTTCTTAGGAACATAAAATCACTCTGACTGAATCATTATAAGCTGGTTAGGGTAGCATACTATAATCTACTTATAAAGTTTACTAATACTTATTTTAAAAATGAAATCTTATTTACCCTGCATTTTTCTATTAAACACAGTTGTATCCAAGCCAGAAATTTAGAGATAAATATCAAAGGTCTCAGGTCAAGCAGGTCAGATTCCCCATATTTTTAATAGACGAACAAAAAAGATTTAGAAATATACCACTTGCCTAATATCACCTTGCTCTTCATACTTTCAGCTTTGACTCAGTTGTATTTTGTAAGCGCTTGTCATTTTATGACTAATATCTTGCTGCACAATGAGGAAATAGTTATACTATTTCATTGTGCTAAACAGATGTAGTTTTTAAGAATAACAAGTGACATATTTAAATATACATAGGTTTTGCTTTAAGAACTAGTAAGTTAGGCTGAAGCAATGGCTTGGCGGTTAAGTCACTTGCCTGGCATGTGCAAGTACTCGAGTTGTAACCCCAGCACCACGTACGAAGCAAAGTGTTGGAGGAACATCACGTGAAAAACTAAATAAAACTGCTTCTCTCTCTTTCTCTCGATCACTGTCCCTCCTTCTTAAAAAAACAAACAAACTAGTAAGTTAATATTTGGATAGCTTTCATAATAGCCATCTATTATATTTTTATTTCTAAGACTGTTGAGTAATTTACTTGGGAGCTGTTCAGAGACTCCAATAACTCATTTGCTTCAGGGACTGAGCAACGCTAATTCTCATACTGAAACACACAAATCAAAATTTCTTTATTTTACATGAAACCTGCCACATTACTTCCTCAGCTGAGGTGTATAGAACAGTATATATTAAAGAGGACTTTCTTGGTGCTGATCGTATATATATATAAGAAACAGAAAAGTTCATGAAAGTAGTCTATTGTGAATTCTTTAAATTTTTGCTGTGACTACACATTGAATTAACTAACAGTAAAGTGACAGATAGCTTCTAAAAAATCCCTACAGTTAACTCTTTGTGAGCAAAACAAAACTATCACCTTTCTCTATTACCCTAATGCTATCAAGTTCAGAAATACAAACATATGGGGCTAGAGTGGTGACTCAGCAGTTATGGTGCTTGCCTGGCATGTGCAAGGATGCAGGTTTGAACCCCAGTACCATGTATATAATGAAGTAAAGGAGCAAGAAAAGCCACATGAAAAACTAAATAAAACTGATTCTGTCCTTTTCTCTCTCAAAAAACAAACAAACAAACATACATACATATGCTTGAGGAGAGGTACCAAATCTATTTCCAAATGAATTATCTAAACTTAGAAGAAAGAGAATTCCACTTTACTCAATTCGTCTTAAAAAAACTTTTCCACTTTTTGGTGGCAATATTTGGGAGATCAGATCATTAAGTCTGTTGGCACTAGGGGCTGGGTTTATGGCTCAGTGGTAAAGCATCTGTCTGGCATGTGTGAAGCAGTGGAGTTGATCCTTAGTACTGCATAAAAATAAATGAAACAAAGGTATTGTGTCTGTCTACAACTTAAAAAAATTGTTAAAAAATAAAAAAGATGGTTGGCACTAGAAGCTTTCTATGCAGATTGATAGGCAAATATTGGACAAAACATTGGAGGAACCAGTTTCCACATTAATTTTTCTTTTCTCCCCCCCTTTTTTTTTTGTGGTGGTACTGGGGATTCAAGCTAGGGGTACTTTACCATTGAGCTACATCCCCAGTTCTCACCAAGTTGTTGAGGTTCTTTTCTAAGCTGCTGAGGCTAGCCTTGAACTTGTGCTCCTCCTGCCTCAGCCTCCCGAGTTGCTGAGATTAAAGGTGTGTGCCACCATACCTGGTTCCACAAGTAAAAATGACTGAACAAATAATTTATTTTATAGTTTTTCTTCTTTACTATCAGTATTTATGGATGAGGAAAATATGCTGCAATTTAAATGGCAGAGGTGTTATGAGTAAAAATTCTTCAGAAGCAACTATAGACATAAAAATTATTAATAAGGACACAGAGATAAGAAAGCGCATTTTTGGAGACATTTTCAATTTCAGGCAATAAGAAAAGCAAAAGACATGATGAGGTATATATATTTTAAGATATTTCATTTTGTAAATATCATATTTTTGGAATTCATTTCATTTGCTTTACATTTTGCAACCTACATAAACAATGAATTAACTATCTCTGGCAGCCATTTTATTTTAATTGAATGTGCGGATTCTAAAGTACAAGATGATTAGGTATTGGTATTGGTTATTTGTACATAACTATACATGTCTGTACCACAGGGAGTCGCAGAATAGGAAGAGATTTAGCAACAGATCACAAAGGTGCCAAAGCTTCGCGTTATGCTCTGATATCAGGTAATTTGAGGTGGTGAAGATTTTTTAAAATTCTGTGATTCTTATAAGCATGATACCTAGAATATTCAACAGGGTAATAATCTAGTGCCTGAGAAAAACAGGATTTGAAAAATGTTTATAATGTTCTTTGAACTGGCCTTTTCACAGTATCACCTCTGTATTGTTCTTTTCTAACAATAGTTTTCACAATACTGTTTATTGACAACTATATCAGAGTTAAAATGTGTATTTCCTGAATAACATTAATTAGATTAATATGGAGGGAAAATACCCACCTCCCATTGATGCTTCAAATCAGATGCAATGCACATACATCAGGCAGTTATAATTGGAGGAATAGATAGAATGTGGGAAATAACCCAAATGAAAGTGAGAGGGAAAAAAAAGGCTTTCAAACTGGTAGATTTAAGTTATCTTAAAGGATATTTTTAAAAGGATAATCTATTTTAAAGAGGGAAGAGTGCATTATCAACAGTTTAGCCATCATCTACATAGAAATTGGTTTATTTTCAATCTTAAGAGAGCAGACCCTTTCATTCATTCCTCCTTTCTCTTCCTTTCTGTACTATTAGGAAACTATTCACAACTGCACTCCTGGACAATGCTGAGCAGTAATTATGACTTGCTGACAAAGAGATATGAACAATTACTGAACCCATTTTGAAACCCTACACTAATAAAGTCATTAGATGCTGCCCTTGCCATGATCCTTCTAAAAGCTTCTGAAGTTACAAGAACACACGGCATTGTTTGCAGGGACAATTGCTGCTGGCAGAACGCAAACCTTGAGTTAAACCATGCTGCAAATTGATCTTGACATTCTGTTAAGACCGCCACTAAAAATCAAAAGCAGAGGAGAAAAGGAGAAAATGAGTGGGTAGGATGTAATCATGGAACAGGAGGGGTTCCTCCTCACCTTCTCTCCTCCCTCTTCACAAAACAAACCAGGGAGAAAATGACAAACTCTCCTGGTGTTTTGGAACCTTTATTTTAAAGCATTAATTAAGCCCTTGACCTGGGATGTTTAGGATGGCAATACACTTCCTTTAAAAGTACTGGAAGGAAAATGTTTCACAAAAGGAATAAAAGAAGTTTTGGGGAAATTATATGGACATCTGGCAAGAAGGCTCTTTGGAAGTCTTAGTACCCTGACCACAACACGTTCATCTGTTTTAACTGCTACTTCTGTAGAATACATATTTGCTCCAAGGGTGGCAGCTGGAAATTAACACTACATGCAGACCCCACACCTGGGCTATATTTTCTGGATCAAATGGAAGTGTAGGGTTAGAGTAACATGGTCAGCTAAGCTTCAGCCAGGCATGAACCACTTAGTAGTTAGGCATTAAGGGTAAGCCACTGTGAATATGACTAATTATTAAGATGGAAAGTACAGAAGAAGATAGCATACTGATAATAAGTGCTTTAAGTCAATTAACTCTTGCCAAAGATTATGTAGTAAACTATCACTTGAATATTAAGGCTAACGTATACCTGTCAGCACAGCTGCAGAGGTCTGCAGTAACCTGAAATACAACGTCCAAAGGCATTAAGTCCAAAAGCTAATAGCCACAGGCAATAAAACTGTCTTGTGAACATTCATATTAATAGTGAATATAAAATTTAACATAATGTTATATATATTACATATAACCTGGGCACTATCAGAGTTCCTAGGGAACTTTTTGCAGTTACTCTGCATACTGTTTAGAAATAGTGTGCATGCTTGATTTAACCACTTTGTAGTATATACAACATTTTCACCTCAAGAACTTACATATAAGCAACTAACACATTTGTACTCATAGTTGGCTGATTACCCAGCTGGCACTATTCTAGTCAAATTCAATGTTTAGTTTTCTGGAATTAGATCATCTGCACCTGTATTTTCGTTGTAGGCCCTTGTCATCTCAACAAGTGATAACCACTGACCCACTTATTACAGGTTAATAACAGGTTAATACTGATTTATTGTGTCCTTCCTTGATAAAGAAACTCAATCCAGAACCCACTCAGCATGAAGGGCACTTGTGCCAATGTTTCCTTGAACCCAATAGATGTCCAAAGATTTTTAATAGGATACAAATTAATACTGTAATGGTAGTCACATAGTATTATTTACTGTTAACTCTGATGGTGCCCAGAGGGAATGTGCCTGATAGCTTGGCATATCTCACCAAATAACTAGTCTCACATTCTGGTCCCATGAACATGTTTACTTTAACTAATGCCATAAACACAGCAGAAGGTTCAGTACCATTTGAGAATGGCCCAATTTCAGATTGCTTCTGGGATATTATTGAGTCTTGGCAAAGTCTGTGAAAGAAACACTGGAACCACTAAATGAACTCATGTAGGCTGGAATTTATGCCCTTTTCCAGATAGGGTCTGGGGGTATCTACAGCACATACACATAGACCATGATATTCTGCGGGTCCTATGAGGCCTGAAGACAAAGTACTCAGCCTGGATATTTTTAGTTCACTGTGCAAGGAAAATGAAGGCTGTACTTTTACTAGTCCTATTAGTGGGTACAGAGGAAGATGACAGAGAAGGATATAGAAGCATTTCCAATGTTCTTTCCATTACTCAAACTTATTACTGTTTTTTGATAAGCCTATTATAGATTACTTTTTAAATCTTTTTTGAAGGAGTTAATTTTTTTCATCTAGTTTTTGTTTTTCCTTTATTTACTTGTGTACGAAGTGCTGAGGATCAAACCTGGGACCTCATGCATGCCAGGCGAGCACCTACCACTGAGCCACCTCTCCAGCCCCAGAATTGCTGGTTTATTACCAGTACAGCACTTGCTTTTGAAAAGGTACTATGTAAGCAATAACATTATAGATACATCACGAGATAAGACAATAACCATACAATGTAACGAACATGATTAAGACAAGCTAGTATAGGGATATTATGGGAACACATAGAAAGTGAGGACAGGCAAGGCTTCTAGAAGTGATATTTGTCCTGAAATTTTTTTTTTTTTTTTAAAGAAAGGGGACAGTGAGAGAGAGACAGAGAGAATCAATTTTTATTTAGTTTTTCACATGGCTTTCGTTGCTCTGAGACTTTGTTGTGTACGTGGTGCTGGGGTTTGAACTCGCGTACTTGCACATGCCATGCAAGCGCCGTAACTATTGAGCCGTGGCTCCAGCCCATTTGTCCTGAATTTTAAGAAATTATCCTTTCATAGATAAGCATTAATTCACTAAGAATACCATGTACTCAATATTTTTATTGTTTTAGTTAAACCATGATGGTTTTCCACATGTTATGTATTCAAAAGTCACATTTGATCTCTCTTCTGCTGACTGTGTGTAAGCATATGCCAACACTGGGATGGATCTTTAACAAACCTTCTTTGGATCTGTCCATCTCAGTTAGTTGGCTTAATCCTCAATCTGGTTCAGACCATACAGGATTACATTAGCAGGCCAGTTTCCTCACATCTTTCTCTTCTCCACAATTATCTCAATCATGGACCCTTCATTCCAGATACTTAATTACAATGCTTTAAATTATCAATAACCTTTTGTAAAGAATAAAAAAGTCCACAACCTAATAGAATAGGAATGCTACCCAAATAAAAATCTTTTATTTTATTTCATTTTTTATTTTTTTTAAGAGATAGCAGGAGAAATAAGGGGGGGGGGAGAGAGAAAAGAGAGAATCAACTTTACTTATTTCTTCATCTGGCTCTTATTTCTCCAATACTTAGTTGTGTATGTAGTACTGGGTTTGAACCCAGGTCCTCATGCATGTTAGGTAAGCACTCCAATCGCTGAGCCACCACTCCAGTCGTCCAAAATAAAAATCTTTTAATAGAAAAACTAAAATTTTATTTTCCTCTTTCTTTGTCATCTTTTTCAACTCCTCCTCTGACTTTCTTAGATACAGCAATTCACTGTGAAATTCACTCCTAAAGCACGCAGCACATACCTTGTACTATATATTTATTCTTTTGTCTCACTTTTAAGATTACTTTTTAAATTTTGAGTCATGGTTTTGGTAAGTGGCTGAGGCTGGCCTTGAACTTGTGATCCTTCTGCCTCAACCTTCTGAGTTGCAAGGATGTATGGATGCCTCACTGTCCCTGGTGCCACTTTTGTTTGTTGTGCTTTTGACTAGACTATGAGTGCTTTAAGGATTAGGACTATCTTATCCAACTTTTCATCTTCAGTTCCTACTACCTTTCTTGGTTCATATTAAATATTCAATAAATAAGTGCTTAATGAATAAACATGAAGAAATATAAAAAGCTTAAGATATTTTTTAGTCATGTCTGGAAGTGATTTTACAGGATCCCTTTGTTTACTATTACCTGTTTCTATCTCTCTCATTTATAGGTATATCCTACTATCAAGATCACTGGTAAAATGAACAGTTAGGAAATTACACCCTTAGCATCTCTCAAGACTATGTAGTACTTTCTACTTATGACTTTTAAGAAAAAATGGCCTTGAAATCCATTGACTGATAGTAATTAAGACTATAGAACTTTTTTTTTTTTAAGAGAGAGAGGGACAAAGAGAGAATTAACTTTATTTATTTTTTCATATGTTTTTTGTTTCTCTGACACTTAGTTGCACGTGTGGTGGTGGGGTTTGAACCAAGGTCCCTGCACATGTCAGGCAAGTACTGTAACAGTTGAGTCACTGCTTCAGCCCAAGACTATGAAATTTTTTAAAGAAAAGAAGTCCATTTAAATATGCAATACTGAAATTATAAGCAGCATTCTAGGTGGAACTGGATGCATACATTTTTTTTTTTTATAAATACTGAGTTTCTTTTTCCTAGAATTTTCTAAAATAACTTGTTTAATGAGGCAAACAAAATGAATAAACCCTTCTAGGAGATCACAATTTAGTAAGGCAGAAGACAGACACTAATCATTACTGCTAAAATTTGATGCCTCAGTTCCTATTTGGAATGTTTCACGATCTAGAAACTATGCCAATGCCGTTTATACAGATGTGGGTCAGTCCCTCTACGTACTTAGAAAAAAGTTATTTGAATGATTTTAGAAGTAGATAATCCAAATCACCAACATCATAGGGGTGATGAGATTCTATAGAAAACTTTTACACTTTTACTTTTTTTAAATGCATAGTAAATCAGTAAATTGTCCCTGGAGGATTAATGTTTCTATAGGCTTAATCACAATATACCTTAAGCAAAAATATATTTGCTCAGCAAAGTCCTTGCCATCTTGGACATCGATGTCCAGAGCTATAAACATCAAGAGCTAGTCCTAGAAACCACTAAGAAACAGGAGTTAAAAAGAAAGCAACACTACAATCTTATTTTTGATGCCTAGAAATCACTTGTGTATTTCCATAAATATGTGGCACATTTCAACTCTCTAGTAATATGCAAATGATGGGACAGTAATTTTTTGGTATGTTGCTCACTAATCAACAAATATTACTGCCAGGAGTTTTCTGTGAAATATGAATGAAAGTTTGAGGTTTGGTTAGTCAAAGTTAAAAGCTCCAAATCCTGTAACCAATTTTCATGATAAACATCTTTGGATAAATGTAGTATAAAATGCCAAGAAGGTCATACAGCAGGAAACCCAATTAGATATTTTTATTTAGATGAATCTATGATAGCTGATAAGAAAATTGTGGCTAAGCTAAACCATTTTTTCCTTGACAATAAAACAATCTAAATCTAATTTCATGTATCAAAGGAAAACCACTTTTACCCTCTTTTTGGTAATAAGGCACTCTAATGAAAATGTTTTATTTTAAAATTATGTATTTTCCTATTGTCTTAACAGCAATAATGATGCAATTATACATTAAAAAGAGTTATGTTGTTTTGTTACTTTAATAGAGAGAAATGGAACATAGCTTAAAATAGTTTTTAATCTGCAATGTAAACTGAATTAACTTTGAATATGTCAATTGTCTTAAATTCTAGAAACCATTCCATTCTCTTTTTCTCTGTATTACCCTGTTTGTGGTTCCTATAAATACTAATTAAAGTTGAATACCTAGATGTTTCTATTTTCAGTCTTTATGATTAGTTCCTTTTATTTTTATGACAGTTAATGGAATATTACATTTTTAAAATGTAGAATGAAATACCCCATCATCATACTTCATAGTCCGTCCTGCAATTCATTGAGAAATAGCTCTAAAGCCTTAAACAAGGCCTTTATTTAGTGTTTTTAAAAAAGTGTCATAAGGAGTTAATAGGACACAGCTGTACTGGCTTTTTCTAATAAGCAGCTTCTGTCGCTTTGGTCACCACAGGTGTCTCTGTAACCTGCAAACTCTTATTACTAGTGTATCAAAGTTGTGCTACTTAACAGACTTCTTTAGTAAAACATAACAAAGCAATTACATGGTTGTTGATTGCCAGTTATTAAAAAAACCCTCAAACACTATTTTTCAAAAGAAACTACACTGCAATTTTTTGTCATTGTAAAATAAAAGGAACTGAGGAATTAAATGGAGGACAGAACAAAATAACAGCAGGTAGCCCACTGAACTTAGCCACCACAGATGCTTTGGAAATAGTGTTTCCTTCTCCACCGACTTGTGGATAAAAGGAAAGGAGGAGATTCCTCACTGCCAGTGAATGGCAAAAGATTTAGCCAAGTCTCTACTCTCTGTATTTTGCCTCATGAAAGACCGTCGATGCGGCATTTTTATCTGTTTTTGGCACTGCTTTTCATCACCTTTAACTGAGTGTGAATAATAACCTGATTTAATTTAAACAAATACAGGTGCCAGAGGTTCTTTATTTATGTATAACAGGGAACATTTCCAAGACAGAATGAAGCTATCCTAGGAAATTCCCTAACCATTTGTTTAAAGAAATTAAGTATTAGATGAAGAAATTGCTTCAACACTAGCTTTCCTCCATAGTTAAGGGAAGAATCGTCTTTATTTTCAGATTCGGATTATATTAAAAAAAAAGTCTCAATGATAATAAAAAATTCAGTGAGACATAAAATAATAAAAAGACAAATCAGAGGATTTCTAATTGATCTATAATCACTTAAATTAGGTAACTATAATAGACTTCCTTGAAATGAATTATCTTAACCTCCCTGTTCATAAGCCCGTAGTTTCTGATTATGGTTAACACACCCAAAGTAACATCATGGGATATTATAGCCATATGTGTAATTAAACATTACGAAAGTATATTTCAGATGGGAAACTCAAAAAGGCAAAATATGAAGAATTATTTGTCATTCACAGATATTATGATTAACCAATTAACTATATTTATACTGACAGGTAGGAAAGGGATTTTTTTTCCTTTTGAGAATATGGATGCATTGCAGGCTGTGTGTACAAGAATGTGTGCAATAAAGCGATTACATCAATTAGTTATGCTAGAGTTAAGCTATTACGAATGCCATTGGACTGGTCCAGAATGTCCTGCCTTCTTATTGAAGTTATTAAAAAAATGAACTTCTTACTAGGATTTTATGTTAGACTTGCTTTGCTTTTTATTAACATAAAACACTGATTTTCTTTAAACAATCAACATACTAGAAATATAAATTATATGTCTTATTGCAAAAAAGATAAATATATCTTTTGTTTTCAGATTATTACTGAGTTTAAGAAGAATCTTTTGTAAGTTAAAGTATATTTTCGCTATTGTAAATAACTGCATGTGTTAGCTATAACAAATGGCTTTTATCTAATGAAATGTAGTAGAAAATAATCTAATGCTGAGGATGAAAAACTGACAAGAAGTCAAACACAATGATGACTTTTTATTAAAAATAGAAGACCAACTTACAACTTGTGAACAACAGTATTACCTTGCTCTGTTGGCGTCCTTCGTCAGATCCCAAGCCCAGGTTATAAAATTTTGACTCAGATAAGAAACAATGGATTCAGCACAAAGCATTTGTGAGCAGAACACGTTGGTTAGTACACTTTCATCGTGGTGGAGGTAGATAGCAAGAAGCTTTCTCTGAAAAGAGGAGAAAATGTTGATTAATTAAAATACCCATTAAGGTAAGATTCTTAAATTTTGGAGAGGCATAATCAATGTGTATAAATAGCAAAGACAAAAATTAAATGCTATTCCCTAAAAGAGTAACTTACATTTGGAGTTGCTAAAGCATTTAACAGTATGAATAATTTTTGCTTCCTTACACTCTAAATAAGGAGACAAGGATGATTATATCTAGTTTTATAGACTGCTATCTCAGACTTCTGTTAACATAAGCCTACCTTGAGAAGAAACTGCAAGAGGATTGCATTTTCTTTAAATAAAATGGATTTACTATTCCTTTTGCTTAATACACTTTTATGTAAAGAGAAATGTTACCACTGAGCTATTTAACTACACAGAGAAAAATACTTATTAAGACTGGATGGCAGGGGCTGGAGCGGTAGCTCAGAGGTTACAGCACTTGCCCGGCATGCATGAGGATGCAGGTTGAATCCCCAGCACCACATAACTTAGTATATAACTAAGTGTTGGAGCAATGAAAGTCACATGAAAAACTAAATAAAAATTGATTCTTTCTTTCTCTTTCTCAATGTCCCTCTCTCTTAAAAAAAAAAAAAAAAGACTGGATGGCAAAATTTCTTTTACATATCCTTTATGTTTTTAATCTGAACACTGAATAGTCTCTTCTACTTGAAAGAAAAGGTATGAAATAAAGTTTTGGTTTAGTTCTACTGATAATTTCAAAGTCCTTAATATATTTCCACACTGAAGTCCTTACTAATGAGCATTTAATATTTAATTGCCATTTGAAAAGATATCAAAAAATATTCAGTCCATACGAATTCTTCCTGTTTATATTTCAGAAGACATCCAATGCAGTTTCTCACATGGAAAATTATACTTTTCCTTTTGCTATGATAAAACTTGCCCTTAAGAAATGACATTTGTTCTCCCCAAAGCACCCTGTCATCATTGGATATTTAACAACATAACTGAAATTAAAAACTAAAATTGAACAAGGTAGTTTGTAACTTGTCACTTGTAACAATGACAAAAATGCAAGTGCCTAAATTCTTGTTAAGTTCTTAGAGCTATATTATTGATGAGCTGAGTTTAAGAGTCATAAATATCAAGAGAAGGAAGATAAAATTTTATGTTAAAGATAATACATAAAACAAAAAGTGAAATTATGCCAAAGGAAAACTTCAAGGCAGTTTTGGGATCTTTCCTTTCATATCAAGTAAGAAATGTGATGGTAGTCACTAAACGAACATTTGCTGAGTGAAATTCTTTTTTTTTTTTTTTTCAAGAGAGAGGGACAGTGAGAGAGACAGAGAAAGAGAGAAACAACTTTATTTAGTATTTCACATGCCCTTCGTTGCTCCAACACTTAGTTGTGTACTTGGTGCTAGGGTTTGAACCCGGGTCCTTGTGCTTGCCAGGCAAGAGCCTATACCGCTGAGCCATCGCTCCAGCCCCTGAGTGAAATTCTTAAATAAAAAAGAATGATACGGGGCTGGAGCAGTGGCTCAGCGATTATAGTGCTTGCCTGGCATGCGTGAGGACTTGGGTTCAAACCCCAGAACCACATATACAACTAAGTGTCAGAGCAATGAAAACCAGATGAAAAACTAAATAAAATTGATTCTCTCTCTCTCTCCCACTGTCCCTCTCTCTTTAAGAAAAAAAAAAAGAAAAGATACTTTTAGAAAAACTTAAGGTTCATGCTGATGAATGCCTAATAAAGTATCCTGATAAAGAACCTAAACTAAAACAATATTTAAAAGTAATCATTAAAATATTTTCCCGAAATAAAAATTTTGTACAAGATAAGAGTAGTTAGAGGTAAACAGATTAAGATTCTAAAGCATATAAAATGAATATGAATACAAATGGGTCTAGCTATTTTATTTTCACATTACCTATATTCATCTCCAGATAAACTTGTAAAACAAGTATTAACTTTATTAACATATGAGGAAACTAAGGTTTAGAAACCTAACTTGTGCTAAATTCCACAACTAATTAGTTAGTAAGAAATACAGCTGGTACCGCAAACCAGATCATCTGAATATAAGTCTAGAGTTCTTTCTCCGATACCCAGCATAGCAAGGAAATCACCACACCATAGTCATGGCATGTGGGAACACTCATATAGTATGAAGCTGCCAGATTGCTTATAGTATCATTGGGTCCAGGCCTCAGAGACAGCACCTAATGAGAATAAGGACAGGTTCCTATGTATAAATAGATGGGCTGATCCCACTCTGTGTCTACGTATTAATTCATTTATTCATTCATTTAACAAGGATTTGTTGAAATACTCATTGTGTCAGTCCCAGCAGGAAGCAGAAGTGATAAAATGGTGAATAAGACTGACTCAGAGTTACTTCATCCATGTTGATGTCTGCAGATAACCATATAACTTGAGCTTTTAGGAAATCTGTAACCAGATACATTGTTGGAGAGATGCTTATCTGGTAAATTCCAACTCATCCTTGAAGGTTCAAAGCAAATGACTCTATAAAATCATCCCCGATTCCCTCAGGCAGAGTTAAGAGCTTCCTTTCCTGAGCTGCTAGCTCTTCCCACTGGTATTATAATTGTTTACCAGTTTTTTTCCTCTAGACTGTCTCTCAAGGGTCAGGCCTGGGTCTTTTTCAGTCTTCCTTGTATTCTTAAACTAGCATAGGTGTCAGCCTGTTTCATGAAAGAAACCTGAATGCTGATCTTAACCACAGCCTTGTAGCAAAAAAGATGCCAAAGGGCAGCAACAATGCTAAATCAGTTTTAGTAAGTGAATCAAGAATCTGCTGATTTAGGAAAGGATCATGAACCTGGCTGCACTAACAAATTCAGAGCTCCTCGTCTTAGGAGCTCACTAGCTGAAAAGACAGAGGGATGTCAACCTCTAATTCAGCTTCATCGTATCTCAGCAACTACATTTAATGAGACACTGGGAACAAGAGAGCTGCCTACTTTTAAATCAGCATATTTCTAAGCAAACAATAGCAATGGCTAAATCTTAAAAATGCCTATTTCTCTCAAGAACACTGCAATGGAACATTTAGACTTTGGGAAAGAGATTAGTGATTTATATTGCTATCTCATGATTTAATTTAAATGCTCTTCCAAACCAAACACACATGTGCCAAAGAGGCTACTAAGAAACCCAACATGCAGAGTTCCCCATAAGTGCAGCCCACAGTGTTGACTGAAACTAAACTTGGAAATCCAGGGCACTAATGCACAATATCAAGCAATAAAACAGCATCTCTTTGGCAATATTTAATTTAAAAAAGAAAAAAGAGGCAGGCGAAGATCAGGCACTGTCTGTTTTGGAGGATCAACCATTCTGCATTTCAAAGCATTGGTCCCTGCAATATCCAGGTTACTGTGCTAGAATCTCCACTATTATATCTTGGTTGTGAGAGGGAGGGCAAAGATGTGTTTACTCAGTGATTAGGCCCTTAGAATAAGCCTCTAGCTCCTAGAGAGACAGCTCACCACTTATTCATTTGGGCCAATTCACAAAGCCTAGGAAGATTAAACATCCATGCTGAGAAGACAAGCGAATGCAGACGGTGAAAAAGAAATAAAAATTCTTTAAAAACTCTGAGATGACTTCATTATTTTTCCACAAGGAAACTTTAGGAAAGTGTTTAGTTAGAGAAAAACCCACATTGACCTCTCTCTAAACCCTTAATCTTTCCTTTGTGGTGGCACTGCTTTGTGGTAAGCGACTGGCTCGCCTCGCCCCTCTTTTCACTGGAAGCTGAGAGAAAAAAGGCTCTGGAGAAACAGTTTTCGTTCCAGGGACACAAACCCCTGACACTGTTAAACATGAGATGCCAGGAAAACACACTTAAAAAAAAAATCTCACTTTAAACTGAACATTGTAAAAAGAGTATCAGAAGATGATCTTCAGGCTGAGGGCACTATCACAGCAATTTTCAAAAGGGAAATGGAATAATCTTAAAATAATCTCATCTCTGACATGACAAGCTTTCAAAAAAAATTTCCTTCTGCTACGACAGGGAAAATACAACACAATAACACAAAATGCTACTACTACTAAATTTGGGCCATAAAGTCTGATTAAATTATAGGCTTGGCTAAACAAGGTCCAGTTTCAGATTTTTGATTATCTTATTGAGCTCAATTAAGCCAGGGAAAACCAGAATTGAGTTCAGCATTATCAACCAATTTGGGAGAGTAGAAATAGCAAAGTAATCAGAAAACTGCTTCTATGAAGAAAGGGAATAGAGCATACAGAAAAAGCAAAAGACAGTATTTTGTTTTCCATTACTATAACCAATTTTTCCTTTAGCCCATTAATAATTTAGTTCAATAATATTTACAAAGTGCCATGTTTTAGGAATTGAGAATATGGAAATGAATAAAACAATGTTCCTTTACTTTTAAAGAACTAGGGGTGGGTGGGGAAGTAAACATTTAATCTTTAATAATAATAATATTGGGGTACTAAAAAGACTATTTTATTTGTCTTTTCTAATTTGGCAGAGGATCTAACTCTGGTAGACCACAAAGGCAAACAACCAAGCTTCACTATCCTCAGACAACCATTTTGTGATCTAGGTTTTGGTAACATAGTATAAAGAAGGGTCTCCAAGCTTTAAAGTAATAGAAAACTCTGTTCTAATATGAGTTCTACCACCTACCAGTTGTATGACCGTGGGTTGTAAAGATTGGGGACAAACCAGGTTAAGCATCTATTTATTATGCAGAGCCCACAGCAGATACCGAATAAAAAGTGTGTTAGAATGGAGACTCTGGAACTATCCATGCAAAATAAAGGGGTTTAAAAGCCATACCAAAAGAAATTATAGTCATGAAAATGTATTAAAGATTAAGCAGCTCCTTCAATTTCCCTACTGCAATAGTATCTGGGATGCTTATTGTTTCTTTAGTGCCTCACTAATCTTCACATTCAAATCCAGAACCTAAGGTAAAGTTGATGTTTAGGAAATGCCTAGTTGATAGCAACCAATATTACTTGGCCCTGAGCTGCAGTGGCTGTTGTATTTAAACAGTATCATAGAACCAAAGGAACCAAAGAACATGAGGACTGAAAGAAAGTAGCTAAGTCTCAAAATGAACCATTCACAGCACACTCAGGAAATACTTGCTGAAGGATTAAAAAAGAAGTGTTTCTTAATCTGTGTGTTCAATGATTTTAATATTGATATGACAAATAATTCTAGAAATGGTAGCTCAGTTTATTCAGTGTAAAAATTAAGTTGGGATCTGACTTTCTCTTTTCCACTTCTGATCTTTTCCTTCATCATTATCATCATTAATTACTTCTCCTGTTAATCAGAATCATTGCTATTACTATTATCATTCTGTTGTATTTAAGTTTGGGGATGGTTTATTTACACCAAAAATGGATACACTGGTATAATAAACACCCATTTATTCTTTATCTAGATGAAGCAATTATTAACATTTGGCCATATTTGCTCTACTATTCCTTTTATATTTCTTTCTTTGAAACATTTAAAAGTTGCATATACAACACTTCCACCATAAATATTTCAGTATGTCTCCCGAGATACATTCCCATACATAACCCACTGAATCTTTATCACACCCATGACATTTAATATTACTACACTAATGTCATCTTATATAAAGTACATATTCAAATTTTCCCCAAGTAACTCAAAATGTCTTTGTTAGTGGTTTTATTTATCAAATCCAAGACCTAATTTGGATCATTCTAATGTATTGCCTACTTCCATACTGCTGTCCTTGTATATGGATGTTTACAGGTCCAACTCAGCATTTAACAATGATACAAAATAAGGACAGGGTGAGAACAGAGGTAGGGTGCACAAAGCCACACTAGATTAAAAATTCCTACTTTACCACCTCTTACTGGGTGGACTTTGGGAAAATTACTTCAGTTTTCTGTGTCGGGGTACCACATAGTTCTGGAGGTCAAAAGTATAAAGCACTCAGCCTAGATGGGACTAGGAAGGTGGTAAGGGTTAAGAAATGAAAGCCATAACAGATGTAGTTCCACTGTCTACACATGAACATTAGACTGCAACTACCTTGTAAAGTTGATATCTGAACTGAAATTTAAGAGTAGGGCACAGTAACTGGGACTTAAGTTGACTTTTAAATTTAGTCAATAGTATGAAAAAGGTGAGGGGCAAAAAGAAAAATTTGGGGAAAGGCACACTGGTTCAAAGAACACCAGACTAGTTTTTCTTTTTTTTTTTTTTAATTTTAAAGAGAGAAGAAAGAGTAAGAAAGAGAGAAGCAATTTTATTTTTAGTTTTTCATGTGGCTTTCGTCATTGCTCCGAGACTTCAGTGCTGGGGTTTGAATTCGCATACTCGTGCATGCCAGGCAAGCACCTTAACCACTGAGCCACTGCTCCAGCCACCAGACTAGTTATTTTTAAAGAGTGAAAAAACATCAGGCAGGTTGTATTATGAAACAAAACATAACACTTTGTCTTGTTTGGTTGCCAAAGAGGATTTCAGAGACCAACAGGAAGTAACCAAATTGGAAAGATTCCAAAAATACATAACTAGCTCCTGAATATGATTGTGTTTTTTTTTCTTTTCATGTGCAGATGCAAATAATGGGAAAGCATTCTGAAATTCCAAGGACACAGATGTCTTTGACTCTCACATATGGATAACTGTCATATGAAAGTTAGGTTAAAAAAAAAAAAGAAAGCCTAAAGTAAAATTAAACTCTCTTCACAAAATAAGATGACAATTGCTGGCTGCGGTGGCCTAAATTTGTAATCACAGCTACTTGGGAGACTGACCAGAGGATCACAAATTCAAGGCTGTCCTTAGAAATTTGTGAAAATTTTACTCAAAATAAAAAAATAAAAGGGTTCGGGATTTAGCTCAGTGGTATAATACTCCTGGGTTCAATTCCTATTACTGCCAAAACAAACAACAACAACAACAAAACAGTCATTGGGTACAGATCTTTATCAGTTTTTATTGCTCAAACCATAAATAATATTCAGGCTACTAAATTACTAAATATCTTTGAGAAAAGTCTAAAGATTTTGACTAAGGAACTTAGAAGCTCAAATGATTGTCTCTTGGAGCAAACCATAAGAGAGGTAGGTATGTGTTTGGGGGATGCTGGTTAGTAGTAGTTTGGAGGCAAGTCATTAGGTACTTTCAGGCCATACTAAAGAATTGAACTCATCAGCTTTCCAGGTGGACAATGAGAAGCAGTACTAAGGACAGGAAAAGCAGCCTCTTAAAAAGGCAGGAAGAGAGCAGGGTTTATAGCTCAGCAGCAGAGTTCATGCTAAGCATGTGTAAGGTCTTGGGTTTGATCCCCAGCACTATTAAAAAAAAAAAAAAAGAAGAAAAGAAAACCCTGAAAGGACTTTTCTGATCCTTTACTATTTTCTTCGGAGAGGGAAAACACCATGTAGACAAAACAATAACATGCCTGTGAACGTGAAGTCCATACCTTTAAGGCATAGTAAATGAACACTCTCTTCCCCTATTTTTAGGCCTCTGAAGGAAAAAAAACCCATAATCTACCTATTTGATCTATTTCCACATTCCACGGGATAGGGAAGTCACAGTAGCAAAGCACTGAAGGTAAATTAACACTATCTCACTAAAAAGGTATTAATAATGCATCCTTATCAAAAACCATAGGAATTACAATGATTTATGGGTACACATGTTGAGTAGCTGTTTAAATACCATCAAGTCTTATCTGGCAGACATATTACAAAGGAGAATACTGTAATTTGTAAAAACAACAACAAAACTCCCTAAAACAAAACAACAAGCAGAATTTAAGCATATAAAACTGCCGGAACTCTTTAATCATTCATTTAATGTGAGTGGCAGAAACTGTCAGTATTCTCTAAATATTTTTCACTTTGTCCTTAATGGGAAGAATTTCTCTTATTTATCTTTTCAGTTAGATTAGTGACTGTCAACTAGAAACTATGTTTCTTGGACTCTGTTAATCAACTGTTTTCCTGTAATTAAGTTCTAGACAATTTAAGTGAACTGCTTGCTGGAGTTCTAGTAACCCTTCTGACTCATGACATCAACCAAACCTTGCTAGTGAAGCAACGTGAAAAAACACTGAGTTTGTGACTCTGTGATGAACCATACTAGGCCTACACACATATCTCTGAACTTCATGAGAGGAAAAAGAGAAATAAATTTCTATTTTGTTTAAGATATTATTAAATTTTATTTTTCTGTTAAAATAAACTAAATCAAATTCCAACTTTTATTTATAACTGTAGGAAATCCATAGTCATATATAAACTGATAGTCTATGGGAATGAAATCATTAATCCATAAAATAAGAAAAGAACACATTTATGGATTAATTTTTGTCCCAGCAGAAATACACTCATAGTATACCAATGGGTCCTAAATTGTGCTTTAGGGAGTTAACTTTGGCCTGAGGCAAATAAATGATCTGACTGGTTATTGAGAAAGCTCCATCTTGTACATTAGTGAGACTTATCTTCAGCAGGTCAACCAGGATTTGGGCTGGATGAACACAAAAGAAGGCATGGGGTTTGTTGTTTGAGGTGACGCTAGTCTTCATGCAATGGAGCAGGAGGCATCTTTGTTGTTAACATGCAGTCTAGATCAATTAATCCAAAGAAGATAGTGTACTTTTATTTGGAATACTGCAACAGTAAAGTATGTATTTATCTAAAGGGCCATTTGTGCCAGACAATATATACACCTAAGACTCAACAGTGTGACTGAAGTCATAGACAAACCACTTATCTACCTACCTACACACATGTGATTTTTATAACACAAAACAAATATATAATACATGCTATTATGTACTTCAAAGTTTTCACTTAATATATCTTGATCATATATATGCATACATATATATTCCATATTAATATGCATATATAAAAAGCAACTTAATCCTTTTTAATGGTCACATGGTATTTCACTGTATGAATGTGCCATTATTTAAATAATCAGTCTTTTATTAATGGACACTTAAGGTATTTCCAGTATTTGCTATTTAAACAATGCTACAATAGATATACTTGCATTTTTCTTTTTTATTAAGAAATTTAGTTATTGTACAATCAAAAATGTATCCAAAGTAACAATATGATATGTATATATTCTTAAATCAGATTTACCCCCTAGATCCCTCCCTATTCTCCCTGCCCCTCTCCTCTCCTATCAGCCCCCTCCCCCATCCTTTCTGATACATACCTATGATTGCCCTAGATTATGTGCAGCTATGCCTT
>PVKS010008887.1:0-66324 GCA_004027875.1 Aplodontia rufa | reverse complement strand
AGGAACTGGCTCATCAGCTCCTGGTTGGCTATTTATTTGCTAAGGGTCAATTCATCTGGCGATACGAAACGTGGTTTGTTGTTCTTTGTTCTTAGTAAACGAGAATTTAGGGCTACTTCAAATACTATTCAAAAATGAGGTCTCTAATAACTACAACACGATTAAATTACTGTACACTTTCTTTCAGCCACAGTTGACTTGCTCTGCCCTGTCTCGCACTCTCCTGCACTCTTCTCACACTCTCTCCTCGTACCCGCTTGCTCCTTAGACAAGCCACCGCTCCACACTCACTCTCAGTTAGAACTCTGGAAGAAAGAAAAGCCCTAAAGTGAAAAAATATAGAGCACAGAAAGCATGTGTGAAGTGCCCACAGGGGGAGCAAACCTCCAGAGCAGAGGAGAACTGGAAAGAGGTGTCCTAAACCTGACCAGCGAGAAAAGCTTTCAGTAGCACAGGAAAATAGGCACCTTCGAGGGAACTCAGAAGGAGGAGAAGCTCTGGGAGTGTAAAGGCACTGAGAGTCAAATGGAAGTCTTAATTGAAATATAGATGAAATTGAGGCAGCTTATCTGAAAATTGCACAAAAAGACAGTGAGATGGAGAAAAGGAGGTAGAGGTGAGAAGCCAAGAGGACCAGCACAGCGGTGCAGAGGAGGGGCCAGGGGGCTCAGGAGGGTAAACATGGAGCACTAAGGGATATTTCCCAGCATGAGTGGAGCCCACTCCCAGTAGAAGATGCTCAGAAGATCCTTTGCATGAGTGAGGGCAAAGTCCTCCACATACATTCTTATGACATTCCAGAAGACCTGTGACCTTCCAAAGGAAAACAACACATGTCTCCTCTGAGGGTGAGACAGAACAGCTTAGTACTCCTCAGCAGCAGCACTTGGAGCTAGGAGGCACACAGCAATGCCCTCATGTTTCTAATGGCAGTGACTTGGAGCTTAGGACCCATGCCCACATTCACTGTCTTTAAAATTTTACCTCTCATGTATCCTTTCTTGGGAAGCTAGTCAAGGAAGCGCTTGAATACAGTGAGGTAGTAAACCAAGAAAGAAGATGTGGAATCCAGGAAATAGGAGGCAGTTATCAGGGTAAAGAGTCTTGGAGGCAAGTGGCCACTGGTCAAAGGGTTCTGGGACTTCCTCAGAGACGAAATTGACAACATGTGATATATCCGATGTCTACAGAGAAAATCCTGACTAGAGTCTTGCACAGACCTTGTGCCAGATGTGGGTTGCAGGTTGCTGTAGATGTTGGTTTGCCTCTGGTGGCACATAACTCCCCCTCCTCTCTGTGGGCCAAATGCATTGTTGTGTTTGTGTTTACTGTCCCACAGTAAAGCTCAGGAAGCTCTGGCATAGACAAGCTCCAAAGGGGTATCTGAGTTAGTAGTGAGTATGTAGGACCCTAAGCAAGGGGAAGATTCAACAGTTGTTAGCTCCGGGGAGGCCCAAAGTTGACCCCAGCTCTGACCTGCAACCTGATTCCAGCAAAACTATAAGCACATGTGTTAGGAGGAATGAGAAGATGTACACGGAGAGGGGAAGGGAAGAGCTGCATCCCTGTCTTCCCGGCTGGCCAGAAGGCCATAAGTAATGTCCAGGCTGTCAGATCCAAGAGAGGCAGTGGAAGTGTGCTTTCAGAGGTCATAGAAATGTCTGGTACCATAATGAAGGGCTGGAAGAAGCAAATGCAGAGTCCCAGGGAAAGGACAGGAGGCAAGCTGTGGAGAGGTCTACTCCCTGACGGGTCACTTGGCATTGTTGGACTATAATGTTTTACATAAAAACAAAGTCTAAAGTTGACAAGAAAAAGCTGATGGCAAGTTGTGAAATCCTGGTGATAGCAGCCCAACTGGAACCTGGGCAGCTTCTAAGGGTGCCCTGGGCATGGGCAAGGTGACTGGGCACTGCCAGCCAGCAGGCAGATAGGAAGAGTCAAGTCACCATAGGCCCTCTTCTTGGAGGATCTGGGATTGCAGACCCATTGCCTAGCAGGGTGGGCACCTGGAAGAGGTGAGGCCACCTGTTTGGGGCAGGTCTGCTCCCCATGCTGTTAGTGGGCTCACAGCTGGAAATGGAGGGTATGTCACAAATAGTAGAGGAGGACCGTGGTCCTTGCAGCATCTACCTGGCTCCTGGCAGAAGTCCCCAGAATTCCTTTGTGGTCACTTTGTATACCCGGACCTGTTTCTGCTGGCAGGTGAGGAAACTGAGGCACAGGTGAAATTGCAGGCCAAGGCCTAGTGATCTAGCCCAGCCAAGGGTATGCTCCTGCTGCCAAAGCACCACCCTCCCCTGCCAGTGGCAGCCTCACTCCTCCCAGGGAGGTTTTTAGGGCATCGAGCACCTTGTTGTGGCTCCCAGGCAGCAGGCAGGCAGACAGCTGTGGCTTCTCCATTGCTGGGCAGATGGCTTGCCTCCATGGAAGTTGTTTAACTCTGCCTCTCCAAGCTTTGAGTTGTCCGCATGGTCCCTCTCAAGTTCCTGGTCTCTCATGTTCAGCTGGCAGGTTGTAGACACTGTCACTTCTGGAGAAGGGACCAGAAAGAGCAGGAGGTAAAGTGGGCAGTGGAGGTTGCACCGGCTTCCCTCTCCATTTTATGTTCGCTATTAGTTGCTTAGGGCTTTCATTCCCTGGCCTGGGCCCTGACTCTGGGGACCAACCAGAGAGGACAGCAGTAAGCTGTCCCTTGTGCTTGGGGCCCCTGGGGATCTGTCCCAAGGATCAGGCAGGAAAACCCTGGGGTAATTGCCTGTCTTCTCCGACCCTACACCAAGAGTGTGGCCCTATTGGCAGGAACCTAGGCCCAGCCTCCCCAAGCTGCTACTGACTTCCTGCATGGCCCCTGCTGTATCTAGACTGTGACAGCGAGATTATTAATCTTAGTTTAATCAGGCAATTCATTAATATTAAAACAATCTAATCTTGTCAGGGTGGCACTTTGAAGGTGATCAGTTTTGTCACTGCCTGACTATGTGGGCACAGCAGATCCCAGGGGTTTCTCTGGGAGGAAATAACCGGGAGAAAGCCTCACTGTGCTCTCCTCAGCCCTGGGGAAGAAGGGCACCCAGGGGCCTGGTTTGGGGCCATCTTCAGTGCGCCCTGCCTGTGGCTGAGACTCAGGGGAAACTGCCTCTGTATGCCTTGCTTGCTCCCGAAGCCTCTGTCTCTGCAGACTGCCCTGCCCTCTTCTTCTCCCACAGCCCTCCGTGGAGCCCACCTCATCTAGTGTGGCAGGAAAGAGTGAGAGGCCCAGCTTGCCAGTGCTTTGGTTCCCATTCAATCCAGGCCTGTCTTAAGTCAGTCCCCTGAGCCCCATGGGGCAGAGCCACCACCTCCCAGGCCTCAGTCTGCTCATAAGTAAATGCAGGCACACCAGTGCAGGTTGGTAGCTCGTAGGAAATGGGATGTGGGGCTCACCACTGACCCTGCACAGCTGCTCCCTATTCCATGGTTGCTGCTGTGCTCTGAGCCCTGGTCCCTGCATCCCAGTGTTGGAGGTCACTGGGGCAAAACCTGATGAGCAGACAGGTCCCACAGCCCCCAGCAGAGCAATTAGGCTTCTGTGCTAGGTGTGGAGGTCCTGACCAGATCTTTTAGTCCTTTAACAATGAATAGTATCTGCTTTTCCTGTGGCCTCTGAGGCTTCTGGTGAACAATCTACATTCACCTCAACAATTTCCTCCAGTAACTGGTGGGATTTTCAGATAATACAGTACAGTGATATTCATAGATCAGAAGCTGAGGGTGGGAAAGATGAGCCCTGCAGAGCAAAATCTTGGGTGTTCAGTGTATGTTGGTACGGCGATGTGATGTCTGTAGGGTAAAGGGATCCAGACAGGGATGTGGCTTCTTTGTGGCAGTGTTGTGTCTCAGTAGACTATGGAAATAAGGCCTGTTTTCTATCACTGACCTCTAGAGCATCTGTGAATCTTGCTTGATAAGACACCAACATCTCTGTCATTTTGGACTTTTTCCTGGTGGTCGTGTTCTTCTTAGCAGGTCTGTATTTTCCTGGATCCTCACAGGCAGCTTAATATCCTGGGTTGTACTCTGAACGTTTTGAAAGCTGTTAGGCTGTTCGAGGTCTTTCTATACTCTATACAGAATGCTGGTTTCTGCTGCTTGTCACAGGCAGTCTGCCTGGGTTCCTTGCAGAAGGCTAGCCTCCGGGTCTTTGCCATGCTTCTCAGAGAGTCTGATACTGTGCTCTGGAGGAGCCCATTTGGGCTAGGCCAGAGTCCATTTCTAGGGCCTTCGGTGTGCTTTTGGATCCAATCCCATATGCCTGACTCAGGGAGGTTCCGTTTGCAGGATTCTGCTGGCCTTGCCCTGCCTGTCTTACAGTGGCCCCCACTGCAGCAGTGCATGAGCCAGGGCCAGCTGTGATTCTGAGAGGAAAAGCAGTGGGGTTCACCAGGCATCTGTGCAGTTCTAGTCTAGGATTGCATGCCTGCTGGATGGAAGAAGGCGGGGGGAGAGCAGATTTTTCCTACTTGCTTCTCAGGCCCGCAAGCAAAGGGCATCCCTTCTGTACCCAGCTCACACCATTGTTCAAGTGACTTCATATTTGGACTGGATAGAGCCAGAATTAGAAAGATAACAACACAGTGTACAGCTCAGGGCATTACTGCAGGACTAATATGGTGTGAGATCATCTGAGAGATTGAACCCACAACCAAAAAGCTTCCAAGAAAGAAATCTCCAGGTCCAGATGGTTCACCAACGAATTCTACTGAACACAAGGAGAAAAATGAACCTCAGTCCCATATAGCTCTTCAGGAAAATAGGAGAGGGAGGCATCCAAGCAGACCCGAGGAATCACGTACTCATCCTGATTTCAGAGCTGATGACAAGACTAAAGAGAAAAATCACAAGAATTAATTTATTTATTCCGGGAGCACAAGGCTGGTTCAGTGTTAAGCATCAGTGGATATAATCTAAAAAAGAAAACTCATGTGATCAGATCAATGGATGCAGTAAAAGCATTTATCAAAATCCAAAACCCATTCATGACAAAAACTCTTAGTAAAAAAGGAAAAGATGGGACTTCCCTCCGCAATGAAGACCCACATTTGCCCCAGACCTGATGATGCAAGACCGGAAGCCGCTCCCCTGGGACACAGAGTGGTTTTTTATGCCACCCCTGATATATACATCAGAGTCCCACAGAGGCAGGAGGGAATGAGAGGACGTGGAGGCACACAGCCCGGAAAGTGGGGGTGAGATGCATCCTCTTTGCAGGTAGTGTGGCTGTCTTTGTGGATAATCATATACAATAAAGAGAAAAAACTTAAGTCTGGTGATTTGTGTGTTGGTTGTGTGTCCTGTGCCCTTGAGGCACCCAGTTTAAGGGGGTGCATGCATGTGTTGGTATTGAATACTAGCAATGAGCATATAGAAACCAAAACTAAAAACAGCATCATTTCTGTTCACTGCCCCACAAATGTAATCTATAGGTGCAAATCTTGACAGAGCTATGCTGATGGCTACAAAACGTCGCAGCCAGTGATGGGAGGTGTAAATGGATGGAATATCATGCTGTGCTCATGGGTCAGAAGTTTGGCACCTGGACACCAGCTCTGCTTGCCCAAGCTGCAGGTCCTGTTGGGTGGTAGACAGACCACTCAGGCTTCCTGCTCGGCCACTTCCCCAGGATGCTCAGGGAAGGCAGAGTTGGCCCTCACGCATAGTCGCACAAACCCAGCTGCAAGAAGATGCACACCATAGCATGTTATGTGACAGAATACTGCCCAGGGGAGGGCAGACTGCTGGCACCTGGAAGGGAGCTGGGCATGATGCTGCCAGAGGCCCCCACAGGCCAGGAAGGGACAGAAGCCCATGGAGACTTGCCCTTCAGGGTGATAAAACTGTTCTGAATCTTGACTTGGGCTGTCACACTAATCTATACCTGAGTTAGACCTTTCAGACCTGCTCACCCAAAAATGTCATTTTTCTGCATAATTTTAGAAAATTCTAAATTAAAATAGCATCTTGTTTGTGCATTTCTTTGATAACACATAGGAAGAATATTTTTACTTACTTTTTTCAGAATGGCCTCATCACTGGGCCTGGATTTGCACCAGGTGTCCTAGATGCTTGGAAGACAGAGGTGGGAAAAAAGAAGAAATTAAGACTTTAAAAGGTTTTTATATCTGGTATAGATCAGGCATCAATTTTTTAACTTAAATATGTTCTTAATCTAGTATTCTATATGAGATTTAGAGTTATTTTTTAAATTCTAAACAAAGCTTAGAGGCTTTGTTTTTAAATGAGATTGCACTGAAGTTCTAAATTAATTTCATAGAACTTTCATCTCTGCATGTTTCTGAGCAGGGAAGGGGTGTCTTGGCCTGTGTGCCAGAGGATTCCCAGGCAAAGGCTTGTGTGGCAGGACCACCCTCCAGGTCAGGGCAGAGAATACCCCAGATGAGCAGGATGTCGATCCAGGCAGGAAGGTGCTTAGCTGGCTGTTCTGTGCCACATGGACCCTCCAAACTCGGATCCCCTACATGCCCATCTCCCTCCACTTGGCAGATTCCTTTGATTACTCTCATGCTGCATCCAAGGTCTAGAGTTGAGGTAGCAATAAGTGTCAGGAGAGGAACCTGCATCATCATGTCCAGGCAGGAAGCCTCTGAATCTACCTGAAACCAGCTCCCTGGTGATTCTAGCATGAAGCCAAGCACAGGATCCCTGGTCACTGTGGTGAGGCCATCAGTTCATCCCAGCCTTCTCCTGACTTCCATACCCTGGGGATATGCCCCGGCTTTCTGCCCTTCCTCACAGTACCATGGCGCTTCCTGGCAGGCAGCACACACTCACATTGTGTGGGTCAAGTTCTTTGGGAGTAAGAACCAGGGGGATGTGCACACATGCACACAAATGCTTACTGCTGTGCAGGGTGTCAGTTCACACAACAAGTGGTGGATACTGGCAAGTCCTGAGATGTGCAGGAGTGTGGGCAACTGCAGCCAGGATTGCTGAGGACATGATTGAGTTGGAGGCACTGGGCCTGCAGCCCAGGAAGAGCTAATATCCCAGTGTAAAGGATCAGGCTGGGAGTTACCTTCTTACTTAGGGAGGCCCTGCCTTCTCTTCTGCCGAGACCTTTACCCAGTCAGATGAGACCCACCCCACATCCCCTTAGATTGGACACTTGTTGGTGGCATCAGAGCTCAGAGCATTCACTGGGAACCAGAGTAAGGAAGGGCTCATGTTAGGCCAGGGACCACATATGCATGACTGCTGACTCTGGAGCTGTTGTTTCCCCACACTGCCCACCCCACTGCATGCCATCATCCTAGGCTTCCTTTGGTGGGTTGGGGATGAGGCTACTCTCCCCAGCCCACAGGTACTTGGAAACTTTGACCCCAGATTCACCTTCACAAATTGCTTTTTCACTTATCAAAGTTAGATTTTGGTTGTAAGGAAAGGGCATGTTGAGCTGGTGAAGAAGCTGCCTGGGTTCAGAAGTCCTTAGGACCTGTGAGCTTGTAAGTTTGGGGCTTGGGCAACATTGACTCAGGCTTCATTCTTGGCCAGCTGTGGGACCTTGAGCCAGTCTCTAGCCCCTGGGCTTGGTTCTCATGATTACAGAGTGAAGCTAGGCTGAGCTTAATACCATGGGGCCATAGTGAAGCCTGTGTTTTGAGCGCAGGCATTGTGTTTGTCCCATGATGCATGACATTTAGGTGGTTCTGATGGCAGTGGCTGCCCTATTGCCTGGGCATGCATGCTCAGGAGCTCATTCAGGGCAAGCCACACTGGACTCATGGGCAGAGAAATAGAAATGACTCTTCAATGCATCCTCTTACCAGTGGTCATAAACAACAAGTGGCTGCTTGGGTTTAAGGATCTCAAGCAACAATCAGCTGCTCTGATTTTTTTGGTAGGAAAAGCCTTGCCAGCCAAGGCACCCTGGCCTGGGAGTGGCTGAGCCTGAGTAGCAGCACTGGAGGCTGAGCAGGGGCCCACGGTCAGGCGGTGTGGATAGAAGTCCTACCACACAACGCTGGGCACTTGCCTCTTGGGACCGTCCCCCCACTCCTAAAGTGGACAGTTAGTCCAGGCCCTTGGTCAGGTGCTTGGGTGAGGGGATGGGCAGATGAGTTCTGTACAGACTGTCCAACACGAGCAAGGGAGGAAGCTGTTATCCTGGCTGGGGTCACCCAGGCAACAAGCCCCTGAACATAAGGGACACATTTTCTGGCAAGAGCAGCTCAGAATCAGCAGGAGAGACTTTGACATGGTTGGCGTCCTCTCCAGAGCCTGAAGCAAGCCACAGCTCTGGCCAGCTTTGTCACTTTGCTTGCTGCCTAGGGACCATGGTGTTCCCGTCCACCACGGGCCTCAGCTCTCAGGCCAGAGCAGGAGACAGGCCCTGAACTGCTAGCTACTAAGATGTATGGGGTTGAAGGGACAGTTCCAAGGGGCAAGTCTAGAACCACTGTCAGGAGTTAGCAAAGCTGTAGGAAGAGACTGCTGCTGCTGGACTGGTCCCAGAGACAGAGGTGACCATAGAGTAGGGACTTATGATGATAAGGTACTAATGGGCACGAGGGCTCTGTCCCTGGTCAGGTTGAGGCTACAAGCATTCCATCTGTTGGGAAGCTGGCTGTAGCTGCAAGGTAAAGGACCAGCAGGGGAAGTCAGAGCAGGATGGTACCACAGACTAGGTGGAGAGGCTGATCTGTGAGGGAACGTGCACTGTGAGTGCCCAGAATTTGGGTTCTGAGATGAGGTGCTAGCTGGACCCCATTGTGGTCTGGTCTGAAGATTATACTTCAGGGTAGTACCTGATAGGATCCAGGGCTCCTCCCACCTTCCCCTACCTAGCCCATCTTGGCCCTGCTCTGGAGACTAGCCAGAGTGCCATGGAGTGAGAGCCAGGGGCTTTGCCGTCCTCTGGGCAGTGAGAATGTTTTGGGAGAGTCTGGCTGACTCAGCGAGTCTCAGGCCCTGCCCTGCCAAGCCTGGTGGAAGCAGTCACTCTGCCTGCCTCCTTTCAAGTGGCTCCATCCTGGGCACTGTGTCCTCAGGTTATGTCCATCCTCAAGGCTTCTATCCCTCTGGCTCCTCTTCCAGAGCAGGGGCAGCCCCACCTCTGTCCCCCAGACCTTCTCTGGAGCTTCAGCACCAGCCAGCTGGCCTGTCCCTATGATGTCGTGTGCCTTCCACAGCTAACTTCCTGTATCACTTGCTGCCTCATCAAATTGACCCATTGAGGCTTCTGGTCCTCCCTCAGTTCCTGGGGCATTTGAGATTGAACCTCATTTTTTGTTGTTTCTGGTTCTGAATACCCAATGGCTAACGTCAGCCTGCCTCTGTGGACCCTGTGACCCTCATGGGGTCTGCATCCAAGAGGTGTCTGTGGGCAGAGACTGCTGAGTAGCCATCTCATGTACACGCATTCTCAGCTGGAGAGAATGGGCTGTCTTAAGTACAGCTCATTTTACTTTCTTTTTGGCATGTCTGTAAACTTTGCTGGGTAACTCAAGCCAAGTACCCAATTAGGGATTTCTCTATGACTTCATTTAACCACTAATTGAAGTGGAAGCTCTTTAATGCCTGATAGTGAACAAGTGTTTGCCCTGGAACCCTCAGTCTGGACAGAGCATTGGTGCCAGGGACCTTCCCACTATCAGGTCGGCTATCAGGCTGGGTAAGCAGGTGAAGGCACAGCCAAGAGCTCTCAGTGGCCTAGCAGTGGTGTGGGAGGGGGAGGTAAATTATTGAGGACTGGCTCGCCAGTTTGGCCAGGGCCACCAGCCCTTTTGGAATGGGACAGGGGGAAACCTGCCCTACCTGCACTGGGCCTTTCATGAAACTCACATGAGCAGTCTACAGACTCCTTAGCCATGTCACAGTGGTTTGTGCCCCACAAAGTGGGGCATCTGAAGCTGGGAAAGCCCCCAACACAGAAACAATCATGACAGTCCAACAGCAGCCTTCCCCCTGGACACCCACATTGACCATTCAGCCTGCTCTGTCTGACTTCTCTTCCTGAGCATAGCCTGGCACCAGGCCCTCAGATCCCATGGACAGGACAGAGCAGTTATCCTCTGTAACCCTTGATGTAGAGGGTGAGGGTGCCTGGTGAGGTGACTGGGCCCTTGAGGCACTGCAGAGACCTAAGAGAGTGGAACCTCTCCTCTGGCCTGAAGAGGGCCTTGGGCATCTTGTCCTGGAAAGTGGGGACCACCCCCTACCGCCCTAAGGAAGGCCCTGGGCATACTGTCCTGGGAAGCATGGGGAGGGTCCATGGAAGAGAGAAAGATGATACAGTGACAGTGCTGAGCCATCTGTGATAGCCACAGTCCTATAGCTGACCATAATGCCTCTCTGCCTGGATCTTTTTAGGTTTGGGGTTCATTGGAATCACTCAAGTCTCCCAGTATAATGTGTCGCCCCCATCTTATTATGGGCTGTGATGAACTTGTGAGCTCCCTTTCCAGGCCGAACTGCCTAGAAAATGGGGACATGGAGGCAAAGTCCAGATGTCTGGTCCTGGGCAAAGGAGAGAGGACACATGCTCACAAGTGCACCCTCACAGACATGGATGTGTCTTTACACACCAGGGGTGTTCACACCCCAGACAGACAAGCAAGGTTGCCAGAAGCTTCTTAAGACAGGCCAGGTAGCCTGGCTGAGCAGCCCCAGTCCAATCAAGAAGTGGCTTAAGCCAGGCACCTCCAGACTTCTCCAGAAGTTACTGTGAAGAGCAGGGTTCTGGGCTTCCACTTACCCCTTTACCATATACCTCAGAGGACTTGCTAGTGGGTTACAGGGATGACATGGCGCATTCAGGCAGGACCAGTGTGCAAGTCTAAAGTCAGACTGGTGGGTTTGGGCCCCTGCTTCCCACTTGCAGGCTTCAGGAGAGCAGATGAGCCTTAATGCTTCTGAACTTTGGACTGCTCATCTGCCAAGCCAGGGTGAAAGCCCCTGACTCAGGGCTGTGGTGAAGGCCCAAGGTGATGGGGTTCTGAGGCAGTGGGGTCCAGTCCTAACCCAGAAGGTTGACCTGCGATCCCAAGGCAGTGGGGCCCAGTCCTGACCTAGAGGGTTAATCTGGGGCCCTAAGCTAAGGTCTCTGCTTAACTCCTCCAATTGGGTATCTCTTCTGCATTACAGAATTTCCATGTTTAAAAGGTGAACTTTGTTTTGTTTTGTCATTTGTTTTGTATGGAGGCTTAAATCCAGGAGCACTTAACCCACTGAGCCTCATCCCTCTATTTTAAGACAGGGTCATGTTAAGTTGCTGAGATTGGCTTTGAACTTGGCGATCATCCTGCCTCAGCCTCTCCAACTGCTGGAATTACAGGCATGTGCTACTGCACCTGGCTCTTGAGCTCTGTTTTCAAAGTATATAGTTCATTAATCATTTGTCACTCTGCATTGCTGTGAGCCATCACTACAGTCTTACTTTAGAATGTGTCCATCATCCAGAATTCTACCTGCCTGTTGGCAGTCTTTTTCTGTTCCTTCTTATGGTCCCAGGCATTCACTAATCTTCATCTTGGTTGGTTTGCCTTTTCTGAACATTTCATATAAATGGAATCTTGTAATATATGAGCCCTTGCTCTGGCTTTGACTGAGCAGCACAGTGTTTTCAAGGTTTAGCCATGTTGTAGCATGTCGATACGCATTTCCTTGTATTGCAAATAAGGTTGTATAGATAGACAGCATTCTGTTTATCCATTCTCGGGTTGGGAGACTTTTGATGTGTTTCCACTTCTGGCTACTGTGGAGTACTGCCAAGGGCATTTGAACACATGTCTTTTTGTGGACCTTCATTTTCATTTCTCATGGGGGTGGGATGGAATTTCTGGATCACATGCTAAATTTATGTTTATCTTTTTAAGAAACTGCCTAATTGTTTCCGAAAGCAACTGAAGCATCTTTTATTTCCCTTATGAGGGTTCCTGATGCTTTGCATCCTACCTAACATTCGTCATTATCTGTCTTTTTGATTATAGCCATTCTAATGGGTGCAAAGTGGTATCTCATTGTGGTTGTATTTCCCTAATGACTAATAATGTCGAGCACATTTTATTGCTTATTAGCCTTTCATATATCTTCTTCAGTGAGATGTCTACTTAAATCTTTGCCCAGTTTTTAATTGGATTGTTTGTCTTCTAATCATTTTCTTAATGCTTTCTTTTGATAAGCAGCGTTTTTAATTTTGATGAAGTGTAATTTATCAACTTTTCTTCGGTGGTTAGTGCTTTGCCCTAAGAAATCTTTGCTTACCCAGAGTTGCCATCGCCCACGTTTTTCCCAGAAGCCTTTACATCTAGATCGTGTTCCTCACTGAGTTAATTTTGGATGTGGCAAAGAGATGGAGTCAAGTTTCGTTTCTCTCCATGAAGAGATTCAGTTGTTCCAGTACCATTTGTTGAAAAGACTTGCCTTTTGTCCATTACACTGCTGTGATGCCTTTCTTGAAATCAGTTCATGGTTCAAGTTTTGTAGATTCTCTGTTCTGTTCTGAGAGTATATTTGCTTGTCTCTACACTAGTTCCATCCGGTGTCAAGAATTTTCTCATTATATGACTTGAGCCAGACCACAGGAGCCCTCCATGTGTCCCTGGGCTGCCACACGCTTGTTTCCTGGCTTCCCTCAAGTCTGCTGGGTCTCAGTGAGGTGCTGCCCCAGTCAGCCCCTCTCCTTCCCTATCCTATCCTCTTCTCTGCTCCTTTTTATTCCACCTCCTAAAATGCTGCCTCTTTTACTTACTTTATTTTCTCTCTGTTTCCCGTTTTTTGTACTTCTGTCCCTCTGATTCCTAGAATTAGACTCTCCTGCCAGTCACAGCAGTAGCATTTACTGAGGTCCCACCAGGAGCAGCCTAGTGCTTGGGACTTTGAAGTCACCATGTGCCTGCCTCATCTGTGGCCTCCAGGTGCAGCCAGGACAGACAGATAGAAACCTCTCCCTCAGGCAAGGTGACAGTCTGCCAGGGTGAGTCAGCTTCCTGTCACTATAATGAAACACCTGAAATGATTGGCTTATAAAGAGAAAAAGATTTATTTCGACTCTTAGTTTTGGAGGTTCTTGTCCATGACTGGCCTTGTTGCTTTGGGCCTGTGGTGAAGAAGCACATCATGGCAGGTGCATGCAGCAGAGTACAACCTCTTACCTCATAAACCAGGAAGTAAAAAGAGAAAAATGGACCAAAATCCCACAGTCCTTTTTAAGGGTACTCCTCCAGTGACCTACATGCCTCTCATTAGGCTATGCCTCTACAAGGTTCCTTCATGTCTGAAGTACCACCCTTTACCATATGGGCCTTAGGGAGATCATTCAATATCAAAACCATAGCTTCCTCCACTGGTCCCCAGAGGGTCTTGCCCATGTCACAGTGCAAAAGAAACATTCATTCAGTCACCAAGAGCCCCCGGAATCAACTGTTCCAGGCAGGACTCCACATCCAAAGTCCCCTCATATTTGAGGCAGACTCAGCTGTGAGCCTCTGTAAGAATTCAAGAAATAAGTTCTGTATTTCCAGGAGATGATGGTGAGGTAGACACAGGGCAAATATCTGTGTTCTAAAACGAATAGGAAATAGAAGGGACCAGCCCAAAGCAAGACCAGAACCTAGCAGAGCAGTTCGTCCAGCATCTGGAGCAAGTGGTAGCATAATGTGAGCCCATGTTCATATTTCTCTTCTTCCCTCCCCTCCCCTTCCTCTTTCTCCTCTCTCTCACTCTCTGTCCCTCTCTCCTCTTGACTTTGCAGCTACCGTTGACAGACTGGGACCCTGCAACACCCTGCCTGGCCTCCCAGGCTTTCCTTTGAAATCTCAGTGGAAGCTGCCATGGCCTTATAACTCTTGCATTCTGCATGCCTACAAAATCTGTATCACATGGATGATGCCATATTCATTACAAGCAGGACACTTACCTGGGCCTGCTTGACCTGGAGCTGCAACAGCCTCTGAGAAGGTTGCCGCTGAACATGAGAAGCAATTTCCTAGGCAGTTTTGGGTATGCAAGGCACCCTGAGCCTCTCCTTGGAAAGTTCTGCCCTTGAAAGTCTTTGAAACAAATTTGCATTTTTGCATCTCTGAGCCTGAAGTGACTGTGGCCTTGTGGATTTCTGAGATGCCCTTGAGGTACCCTTCCTGTCTCCTGGTGCAAAACATTTGGCTTCTCCTGTTGCTAGCAATCATACCCTCCTTGACTATACCTTTACACATACTTCCTTTTCTGGCCAAGCTGCAGATTTTCCTAATCTTTCTACTCTGCTCCTCTGCTCCTGATTCTGGCTATAATTTTGGCTAAAAGCATCAAGTAATGCCCGTGCTGCAGCCTGAATGCTATGCTGCCTTGAAATATCCTCCTCCAGATTAACTAGTCCATCCTCAGCCATCCACAAAATACAGGGTGTAGAAGAAATGCAGCTAGATCCTTTGCCACAGTGTAACAAGGGTGGCCTAGGTGAGTGTGGGGAGGAGACAGAGCTGGATTGATACACCAGGCCTGGGTTTCATGCCTTTTCTTGTCCACTGTAACAGGCAGGACGCAGAGCCTGTTTCTGCTCTAGCATCATGTGGGCCTTGCTGAAACACTGAATGTACAGAGAGACTTGGAGGAGCATGGGCAGTGTTCCCTGGCTGGGGAGTCGGGGATCAGAGGAGCTCCGCTCCTGCTCCTCAGGCAACCTTGACTCCAGCTATAGTTTTGCCCTGCTCTGGCTAGATATGTCTGTCTATCACCTCCCCTCTGTGAGCCGGGGCTTGGAAGCAGTCATAGGACCTGCTCTGCCTGCCTCACTGAGCAGTTGTAAGTTAAGAAACAGGCTTATTCCAGTTATGATTATCCAGGGTTCCCCATCCTCTTCTTCAGCCCAGAGCTCCCTGTGAGGTCCTGAATTGCTAACCCCTAGTGGACCCAGTTGCCAGGGCTGCCTCCCCGCCAGTGGGAGCAGGAGGATGTTGCTGCTTTCCCCTGGGGGCAAATGTTTAACACCACAGAGCCTGCCTGCAAACCTGCCTTTCTCCAGGCTGGGCATGTGCACTGGGTTTGTTTCTGGTTGATGTGCTCCTTACCCCTTGGCTCCTGCTCCACTTGGGGCAAGTTGAGGGGTCCTTAGCCCAGGTCGAAGGCCTCCTTGTACCCTTTCATTGCACCACTCAGCCTGTAGTTGGCCTTATCCTTCTTTCATAGCCTTCTCTGGACTGCTCCAACCGTTGAACCAGTGCTATGGCCTCTTTTTTAATCTGACATCTGAAGAACTGGTTACTTCTCAAGTCCAAGGCCATTGCATGCATTAGCGGGTTTAATAGACTGCCACGTCTCAAGCAGGAGGAAAGAAGATTTAAAACTCTTGTTTTGCCGAAAGCAGACAGATTGACTCCAAAAACGACTAAGTCAATAAAAGATGAGCTCTGAAAAGGCTTCCCTCTTCTCAAAGGGAGCTCGCCTTCCAGGGAATTAGTTTCTGTAAGCCCACTGTCAGAAATTAATAATACATCCACCATGCAGAATGGAGTGAGAGCTCCCAGCCTTGCACAAATGCATCTCCAGCTCAGCAGATGTGACGCAAATCGCTGCCCTCACCACTTCTGCCCGGTGGCTCCATCAGAGCTTCTGCCCTAACCAACAGGCTGCAGGACCCCAGTCTGCCCTAGTCTGCACTTGGCAGGCCTCCTGCTGGGCATGGCTGTAGAAGGAAGCTTCCGGAAATGGATTAAGCAACTGTGTTCTCTACTTGCATCTCAGACTGTAATGTAGGTGTATGAATTTCTGTCCTTGGGGCATTTCTGGCTCTGGAGATGAACGCTGGTCTTGTGTCTATCCCAGCGGGGCATGGATACCTTCCCATAATACCAGTGGGCCTGGAACCTGTAGGATATGGAGGGAATAGACTTGGGGGCTGTGCTCCTTTGAGGACCTCGCTGGTTTTCTCCCACTCCCCTTGAGGCCATGTGTACATTTCCAGGGGTAGCTTCCCAGCCTTCTGTCCAGCCCTTCACGTGCAGGAATGGGTGACAGGCTCTCTGTGGACTCCATGCAGGAGCCCTGGTGAGCCATATCCCCTCTGAGCCTGTGTGGGTCAGGTGGGGTTGGTGGAAGTGCTTGCCTCACCCTTCAGGAATTGTGGGACCCACATTCGGAGCCTTTGCTTTAGCTCTCCAGGACATTGGTGTGAGGACAGCACTGAGGTCATAGGTCAGTTGTGGGGCTCCTGCAGCTTAGGAGTTCCAGGAGCTGGGACCTCCATTTTCCCCACAACTGTGGGAATAGCCTTCTGTTTCTGAGGCAGTCTTGTGGCCTCATGATTGAGTTGTGACTTCTTTCTAGGTCCCAGGATCCTCTGTTAACCCTGGACCAAAGATGACCTTCCCAGATCTGCCCTGAAAAGGCACCCCAGAACTCTCAGAGCTGCTCAGTGAGGCCCCTGCAGCCATGAAGAAGACCCTGGAGAGGGGTCATCCACCCACTTTTGGGTGACACATCTCCATGGCAGGGGTATGACTTGACAGTGCTGATGAGGGACACAGGCAGCATGTAGCCAAAGGGTTGCCACCCCTAGGCAAGGAGCTGTTAGAGCTCATGATGCCCTGCACCCGCCAGGGGATAGCCTCTGCCCGCTGAGTTGCAGCCAGTGGCTTCTTCACTGGGCTGTTCAATTCTTTCCTCACACCTGCTCCTGGCTGCTACTCATCATATTACCCTGACTCACCTCTGATCTTTGTCCTTCTTTGTCCTCTTCTGTCAGCAAGTGCCCTGTAGAGTCTCCCAGTTCACAGTCTCAAAGCTGGTAAGCTGTTGGGTTCAGCTTGCCTTCTTGAACCAAGACACATCCCCAGTCACTGTCCAGCTCTCTGCCTGGCCAGCCTTGGGACAGACACCTCCTCAGAGCCTAGCTGATGAGAGCGGGGAAAGAGGCTCACGTGCTGCATAATTTATACAGGCATGGCTGCTGCCCACGCACGTTGTACAGAGCATGCCTGATGTGGCCTGATGCAGAGCAGGCCTGGTCTGGTGGTTTCCATAGCTCATGTCCTCTTTCCAGCTAGGACTTGCTTCCACCGTGGCCTGTCCCTCACTGCTTCTGGGTCAGAAGGAAACCTTGTTTGCCTGCTGCTCTTGAATCCCAGTCTCTGCCATTTCACAGGCTACATGCTGGAGACCTTGAGTGGGGCCACAGGCCACAGGCCTGCAGGCCACCAGGCTCCAAACAGGTTTCCAGGAAGAACGTGGACCTGGCTGCTATCCTTGCCCATCAACTCTCTCACTGCTAACAGGCAGTGCTCCAAAGCCCTGGTTCCTGGAGATGGGGTTTGGTAATTGAGGCCCTGTCCCTGCTTCAAGGGACTTTTGCATGGCACTGGAGGCAGGTCCTGGCCGAGGGAGGCATGAGCATCCACCACAGGTGCAGCCTAGCTCAAAGATCAGAGGGACAAGGAAGGCTGGGAAGGAAGGCTTTCTAGAGTGATGTTAGAGTTGAATCTTAAAGTTTGACTTTGAATGTTGTCCCCTGGTAGGAGGTGAAAGTCCAGGCTAAGCTATGGCAGCAAGAGTGAGGATTACATGACCTGGAGTACATGTCCAGTGCATCTGCTGTTTGCAGGGTGACACCCAAGAAAAGCCTTCCCATGCAGAGGGCCTTCAGCACTCAAGGACTGGGTTTTGCCCCAAATGGGAAGAAGGGGACCCAAGGAGCCTTCTGAGGAGGAACCGGAAGGATCTGGCAAAGAAGGACATCAGCAGCAGCAGGGCAGCAGTGGGTGGCAGCCGAACTCAAAACCCAGTGCTTGGGGGTATTGACACTGATTTGCAGGGATCTGGGCAACTTGGTTTCAGTTTGTTGGTAACTATGGGACTGTTGACGTCAATCACAGGCAGGAATGGTAATGCTGGGTTTGAGGTAGACCTGAGTAACTCAGATGCCGCCACTGGAAGTGGGGGTTGGGCAGTTAGGACTCTGACGCACATGAAGTTACAGGACATGACAGTTTGTCAAGGTTGTGGGCATGTGCATTTGGGGTCACTTGGAGGGGCTGATATGCCCAAACATGGCCCTCTTGGGCCCCAGGTTCAGGAGCTGGTACAGCATGGAGATGAAACTGAGGCCCTGTGGGGCCACGCTCACAGCTAGGTGGAGGCTTTGTGATGAAGGGTTCCAATTTCAGAGCCAGAATCCAGTCCCAAATGGGGCTACAGGCAGCTGGCTCCCAACTTCTCTAGCCCTCTATATCTTGCCTATAACATGGAGATAGCACAGGATTCTTCTAGGTTGGTCGTAGAATACAAGGGCAGCATGCATGATGCCCTTTACCCACCACTGGACCAGCCTCTGCCAGGCACCCACTGCCCAAGTTTCCAGCAGGTGTGACCTGCCCTAGACAGGCTTCTGTGGTGGAGGAAGGGCTGGCAGACAGGTCAACAGGTAAAGCTGTAAGATGAGGCCCAGTGGCACTGAGGTCTATGTAGACAATATCATCTGGGCAGCCTTGGAGCCCTGCTGCTGGATGGACCAGGGGCCTTTTTGAGCCCAGGCCTGAGTGACTGATAGAGGTTGCCACTCAGACCCGAGGTGACTTAGCTGTGGCCCTATTGCCTGTCTCCTGGCAGATGTTTACAAGACCCCTTACTTACCTGGAGCTGGCTGGTCACCTGAAGTCCTAGCCCACCTGTGCCTGGGCTGGGTAACACTGGGCACATTCTGTCTTTTGCAACCTGTCTCCTTGTCCATCAGGTGATGTGTATGCTCAGCAATGGTTCCACAGACATCAGGGGCTACTGGCTCCTTCTGCAGGACTCAGCTGGTTGCCTGCTGCCAATAGCACTGTGGGGTCTGTGCAGCCTGGTGCTCAAGGGGCCATCCTCAGAGATGGGGGAGGGAGTCTTCCTGTGAATATGATATCAGCACCCGCTTGTCACCCCAGGACTCTCCCACCCCGTAATCTGGTGGGCTGTAATTGCTGGTGTCTTTTCAGATCATTTTTGTGCAGGGTGACAACCTGCTTGCTGGAGTGAGCAGTTAATCACACAGAGATGCTGTTTGAAAGCCGAACGGAGCTTACCCAGGGGGCGTCTGCCAGCAGCCAGGCGGTGGGCACACGCGCTGCTCATCTGCATGTAATTCCAGGGCGAGTGTCTCCTCTCTGGTGAAAAACGTGCAATTTCCGGCCCAGCAGGGGAACGCAGGCTTGTGATGGAGACTGAGTCTCAGGGCCTATGGTGCCAGCAGAGTTGAAACAACCCCAGCCCATTGCCTATTGCTGAGGCCAGTACTTGAAGACATGGTGGTTCTATCTTAGAACAATCACCCTACGTAGCACTGTTCAGGGTTAGTTCAGAGAGGGGTGTTCCAGAGAGCACAAGCACATGCATCTCACACCTGCCACCTACTCAGCCTCGTCCCCTGGAGTTTGGACTTGGGGTGGGCAGACAGTCTCTGACACTGTGTCATTTCGGGGCAGTGACTCTGCCTTGCTGTGGGTGGGGTCCCAGAGGGTTACATCGACAGCAGGCCCACTAGGCCTCAGCCAGACCACCCGGGGCATCTCCCTGCCACCCCCTAGACAGCCACTAGAGCAGGCTGAGGACTCACCATCACAGCCACACCATGCCTGCCTTCCACAGCTGCTAATAAAATTGCATAAATATTTGATGCCTAATTATTAAATATTTAAAAATGTAAAACTGGAATAGTTTAGAAGTTAGCAAGACATGAATAATTCAGCCCCTGGAAGCGCTTGACTCAGCTTTGGTCTGAGTTGGGCCAGCACCTCTCCGTGCCTACTGGAATCCCAAAGCCTTTGCCTCAGCCTGGAAGCAGCATTTCAGATGGGTCTCTGAAGCACATGGCGGCAAGTCTCAGCCTTTCTCAGCCTTTTCAGGGTTGATGCGGAGGCCTTTGCATTACCTACTCATAATTAACCACCCAGGCTGCTGATCTATGCCAGGCACTTGTGAGGAAGGTCCTGCCCACCTGGGTAAATCTGAGGTGCTTCCCCTCTTTGTCTTCACATCTTTGCGATGACCAAGCCTAATCTTTGACCAGCCCACTGGACCTAGGAGAAAGAGCCCAGCTGACCTGCCTGGCACCACCACAGGCCATGGCCTATCTGTGGCTGGTGACCATCAGGAAGCCCTCAAAGGAGAGAAAAATAGAAAGTAGATACCTGGGAGAACAGCCACGTGGGGAGCTCAGGCCACACTTTCCTCTGGCTATATTGCTCTTCGGTGAGTCCAGGCAGGTGCCAAGTTCAGTATAGCTGCTTTGCTCAGCCTGGGCTCAGATGGTTCTTTTTGATGATGAAGTATTAGTCCTGTTCGTGGCCTCTTCAAAGCCTGAAAATCCTAGCACTGGTTCAATAGATTTTATTCACTTTGCAGAAAGACAAATGGCTCTGTCCACGATCCACAAAGGAACATTTCTAAAGCTGCTTTCAGTCTCTCAAAGGGAGTTGCTCAGGTGCCTAGGGTGGGGAAGGGTTAGTGTGGCCCTGAGCCATTGCTGGTACCAGGGTATCCTCACCTGTCATCTCACATGGAAGATCATTCTAGCTTGGGGTCCAGGCATCCTCTCGTAGAACTTAGCATCCTACCGGTCTTGATGCGAGGATCTTTCCAGCCCACCATCCTGGTATCTTCTCCCCAGGATAGTTCCATTTATGTTTAGATTGTCTTCTCCTGAGTGTCCATGTGATAAGAAATTGCATGCTGCCACAGACACACAGGTCAGGCAGTGCCTAGTGCTCTCCTCAGAACTGTGCCTACTGCACCCCAGCCCAGTCTCAGCAAGCCAGCTGTGCACCTGTTATGGCTTTTTGGCAGAAGTGAAGCTTTCATTCTGTCTCCAGCATGAGCATACATGCATGCACACATGCACCATGCACTTTCTGCCCTCCCTCTCCACAAACCGTGTGGCAGCTTCAGAGGAATTAGTGCTGAGTCTATGCCATGCTGTGACCTCATGGATATGTGCACACTGTGGCCTGAGGCTGTCCTGGTCATCTTTTCCTACCTGATGTTTGAGGGATGGGCATCCTAGAATGTGCAATTTCCTTCCATTTGCTTGGTTTCCCATGTTGATCCATGGTTTCTTCCAGAACTCTCTTGAGGAGCTGCCTCTTGGTGCTTCGAGACATGGCAGGCCATCTGTCAACTCTGCCCTGGATTCCTCTTCTTGTTTGTGCCCTTTGGGGCCCTTTCCCCAGGGTCAGAACTGATCCAGCTGAGGCGAGGATTGCGAGGGTTTTTTCTGCCTGTGGGCACCTACCCCCTACATCCTGGCCCTCCAGGCAAGGGCCTCTGCTGTCTCCCCCTGGGCATTCCCTGGGTCTCCTCCCTCCTCATCTGTCTTTTTTCTGGGCTGGAGCTAAGGACAAGCAGGGCCCTCTGAGGTGCCCTGTTCAGCCCATCTCACCTGGCCTCCACACCACCTGAGCCCTGCACACCATGCTGTTGTGAAAACCAGACACCCACCCAGCTTGCATGTTTTCTCTTGGAAGGTATGTCGCTTCTCCTTCTGTGTATGTCCTAAGGTGTCTGACTCTGCCTGACCCAGTCCTTGTGTTACCAAAAGCTCAGTCCTCATCCCCATGCCAATCCAATAATGAAGACAAGGTTTTGAGAAAAAGGAAAAAGAAGTATTAATGCTTTGCTAGCAAAGGAAAAACCCAGAGAAACTCCTGCATGTCAGAGGTGGTTCAGAGGCTACATTCCTGTTCTGCCTGGAGTTGTCATTCACTTGCTAATTTGGGAGATAGTCATTTCTTAGATCTTCTAATACCAGACTTCCTGTGGTAGTTGTGTGCCCAGGGCCAGGTAACTGTGTGGGATACAGAAGAAAGGTAATCCTATTTCCCCCAAGTTTAAGGAGTGGGGAAAGAGGAAGAGAAAGAAACTTGTCTGTTTTAAAAATGAGTCACAGTGGCAGAGCAGCAAGGGCTGTATTCAAAGCAAAAGTGAACTCCTGTTACACTTGTGCTCGCTGTGCTGCGCACCAGCGAGCCTGAACACGCCCGTTCCTCATTTCTGACACTTTCCTTATGATTCCATCCGTAACTTCTTCCTTCCTGTGTTCTGTAATCTCTATCTCTCCTCGTGAAAGTCCTGGTACTTGGATATTGGCACTGCCAGCACTCCTCTCCTCATTTCTTCTTTGCTGATTTCTGTCTCTTTGATATTTGGGCACTTTATGGGCGATGCCCTTTTCTTTACCCCGTGATTCCTCTGTCAAGCCCTTTCATGTCTGTGACAGTTGTTCCCATTCTTGTCAACAGCATCATCATGGCTTAGATTTCTCTGTCCTTTCAGTGAGGCTCGAGTTGGTAGCTGTTTTTTGTGATTCTTTCTCCCCAAGTTGGTCTTGTTTTTTGGTTTTTGGTTTTTTTTAACCTGTTTTGTTTTTGCCTTTCCTATCAGAAGTCTTCCTCCTTTGTCCTGTTTGTTTCTTTTTTGGAGGGGACATAACATCTGAGTCGGTGTCCCCTGGGCTGGCTGGGCTACAGAGACCTTGGTGGTGGCCAGGGTGTGGAGCCTGGATGGTGGCTTATGGTTGACCTCTGCTACACATGGTCCCTTGCGAGCACCTTGCAGGCAGGTCGTGTATTAGTCATCTTTTCATCACTGTGACCAAAATACCTGACAGACAAAAAGAAAAAAACTTAGAGGAAAGATTTATTTTGGTTCCTGGTTTGAGAGGTTTCAGTCCATGGTTGCTTTGGACCTAAGGTGAGGTAGAACTTCATGGCAGAGGTGGAACATCATGCATGAAGGAAATCTGCTCAGGTCGTGACAGCCAGGAAGCAGAGAGAAATAGGAAAAAGGGCCAGGGAGCAGCCATACCAGGGCACTACCATCCCACCCTACCCCCATGACCCACTTCCTCTAAGTAAGTCCCACCGTTAGCCTACTCATAATCCAGACATTTCCTAAAAGCCCGCCTCTGACCATTGCCATGTGGGAACATTCTAGACCCAAACCGTAACAAGTGGCACTCAGGAAGAAAACTGCTGAAATGGAGAAAGGTGGGCAGCAAAGGAGGTCTCTGGGGACGCCTGGCACTTCCTGAGACGTGAACCTAGAACCCTTTCCAGAACCTGCAGCAGGGCTGGTCTTCAGCACCTTCTTTCAGCCTGGCCTGACACCATGAAACGTAAACGCACTCTTCTTTGGGAGGCCTCTCTGCAGATCCTCAGGCCGGTTTGGTGCCAGCTCCATCTGTCCCATGCCTTGCCATGTCCCCAGTCCTCCCAGGCTTTAGCCACATTGTTTATTCATGTTTGAATTGGCCGTCCCACTGTCAGAGACAATGAGGTTCCCACTCTCCCAGGTCTGTCAAATCTTTGTGCACTCATCGCCTTCTTTCATCTTCTGAAAACTGGTTCCTACCCTGTCTGTGCCTCTGCCCCTGGTGCTGGCCTGTGGGCTGTGCTGCTTCTTTCCTTTGCAGCTTTCCAGGAGAGGTGAGTGTGTGCACAGTGCCCCACCTGCCTTATCACAGGGAGACCCCCACGAGGGCTCTGGCTTTGCTTAAACTGTAATACTTTTCTAGGGGCCAGAGCCAGGGTTTTAGAGAGAAATGGCAGTTTCTCTGTTAGTCAGTGCTCACTGAGCCCATCCATGGCCTGGGCTTCCTGGAGTGCATTGTGAGTACAGTAAAGACACAGGCCTGATTTCCTGAGCTGTGTCTGCTGGAGAAGGGAATCACTAAGCTAAGCTTTTCAACTCTCTTGGTGGCATTATGAATACTTTGAAGGAAATTAAGCAAATACTGAAAGCACACAGCAAGGAACCAAAGTGATTTTAAAGCTGGAAGGTACATGTATTAGCTGGGGAAAGGGAGAGCATTTTCCAGGCATGTGAAAATTCTGTCCAGTCTTTGCACATGCTGAGGGATGGACATGGGTGTGAGGGAGGGCTGTGGACCCAGGGAACCAGGGCTGACCCAACTGCAAGGGCCAGCTGTGAAGAGCCTGCTCAGAGCTCAGTGACCCCTGAGGGGATGGGCCCTGCCCATAGAGACAGCACTGTCTGGGAACATTTCACTCTGCAAGGTTCTGACCAAAATCATCCTGGAGTGCAGACGTGAGTAGGGCCAGCTCCACTAGTGGGAATATTCCTGAGAGACCCCAGGTAGGAGACATAGAACACACAGGGCTACAGTGCTGGAGGCCTCCCCTTACAGAGGGCACCTCAAGACCAGTGCCAGCCAGCTCACAGGCAGGGCATCTCTGCAGAGCAGTCAGCAGGGCTGCATCCCAGATCCAAGGGCTGTGCGCCACGGGCACACAACACTCCACACAGCCCAGCTGGCCACGGTCCACTTGGTCTGGCCAGTCCAGGACCCCCGAAAGGGAGGGAAGTGGACAGGCAGACCCTGGAGTGTCTTCCTAAGAACCATCTACATCTTTAGAAAAGTCTCTACATCTGTCTTGTCGGTATGATTCTCAGTACCCAAAGGAGAAGAATACTGGGCTTTCCCCTCTTCCTGGAAGTCTGGGCCCAGGCTGTCAGAATGGCCAGCAGTCCCATGGGCTTCACAGGAGCCAGAGATGCCACTGCTGGTGTAGCCCTGTGCTGCAGTGAGAACAGCCAGGTGCAGGAAAGTGTGAGGGTGAAGGACAGAGCACCTATCTCCCACCACTCCTGACTCCTGCCCTTCCCCAGCATATGACATAAGGATGTCAATGGCCATGACCCCTGTCGATGTCTCATCTCCACTGTCTCTGTACCTGCCCACCTCACACTTACTCCACCTGCCCCGCTGGCATCAGCCATTCTCCAGATTTCAGGCAGTGAGCTGGGTCTCCAGAGCTTTGAGCCTGTAAATGCTCCTTTATCTCTACATCTCCACTCTCAAGCAGGAGCACTCTTCCCTGCTAGCCTTTATCTGACAGAATGCAGGTTATTTTTGTCCTGTGTCCTTCCCACAGAACTTTCACAGCTATCTTCTGCAATTCCAGGAGGAGCCAGTTGTTGGACTAAGATGGAGAGGTAGCAGGTCAGAGCCATCCTGCAGCCTCTCTGGATGTGCTGGGGACAGCCAGCAGACCTGGACTGAACTTGCATGACAAGGCAAAGAACATAGGGCAGGGCTCAGGAGCCAGGCTTGGCATGCCCCAAGGCCTCTGGGTAGCCCATCCTGGGCTGCTCAGCTGCTGCTATCCTGATACCTGGCTGTGGGCTCTGGACGACCAGTCACATCCCTCTCTTTAGACCCCACTTGTCGCCTGCCAAACTCATTTCTCTGTTGTCCTCTCCAGGACTTGCTGAGAGCCACTCTGCTAGACCTGTCCTTGCAGAGTGCAGTAGGAGGGGAAGGAATGGGCAGCCCTAGCTGGGGGGGGGGGGGTATCTGGAGGACACAGTGGTGCCCACACTGGTGGGCACAGATAATTGGGGGCAGTGTCTAGGACAGAAGGAGAGTGGCAGTTTAAGGTAGTTTCACCTGGTTAGCATGGATGCAGCTCAGTATTCAAGGTCAGGAAAGGTTAGCAAAGGAGTGGGAAAGTGGCCATGACTCAGAGGGCCTTAGCAGCTTCCTCATGGAGTGTGAACTTGGGCATGGGAAGCTGGGAGACTGGGAGGAAAGGGGCTCCCCAGAATAAGGGTGCCAGTGCCCAGGGTCTTTGTCCCAGAGTATCTACACTACAAGGCCAGCACAGCATGTGGCTATGGCATGCATGCATCAGATGAGACCTGAGGTTGCTGGAACCAGGGGGCACTCTGGCAGACCCTGATCAGGCCCGCTGGGCTATGCTACCTGCCCTGCATGTGTGTGTGTTGTCATTGCATGCCACAAGTAGAGCCTCTGGCCTCCTGGCTTCTAGGCCTGGGAGGAGCCTGTCCAGTGCCCATGAAACCCAGCCCAGAGGAAGCCTCACTCCCAGTCCTTCAGAAAGAGGCTGCATGAGAGCCACTGGCAAGAAAGCAGTGACGTTTCCAAGGTGGAAACCCATCTTTTATTTATTTAATCCAGACCATTGTATGAATTATTCATTCATATTTATGTAAGCCATTGAACTACAAGAATAACAGGGAGGTCAAAACACTGACTTTGCAATGCCCCAAATGGAGCAGTTGTTCACAGATTTCTCTCCCTGGACCTGTTCACTGAGGTGGGCCTCACCTAGAAGCTGCACCCCTCCCTACTGAGCCAGACAGGGTCATTCAGGCCCCTTTTACATGGAGAAGTGGCTTCCCCTAAAATGAGGATGAGTCCTGCCTTGTTTGTGGTCACAAACCACAGATGCCCAGCATGTGACTGGCACCTGGAGAGTGCCACTGGAGCAGTGTGTAGGCAGCTCCTCTGCTCACTCACCTCCTTCTCTCCTGGGACATGCAGTGACCAGCCATGGGTATGGATGGGTCTTCTGTAGACCTGAGTCTAGCCTGCCTCCAAGGTCTGTGAACTGCACCAAAGGGGGCCATTTCCTTCTCCAAGGTTAGGTGCATTTATTACTAGGATTTAATTTTTCCCATTGGACATCTGAGATAGATTAAAGGTGATGTGATCCCTGACAGGACTGAAATATTGTCTATGCAGCATGTGCAGTAAGTTTTTCCTTCTGTGTAAGCTTCCCTCCTGCTGACGGCTCCGCCCTAGGGAGGATTGGCTGAGGGCAAGAGGAAGAATATAGGGGTCAGAGCTGCCAATTAACCTTTTGATTTCATAGTCTGATCACTCGATTAATCAAGGGCTCTGGGCCTCTTCCTGTTGGAGGGGCTCTTGGCTGCAGATAATGGTGTCCGCCAAGGCCTCTGTACCCGATGATGAATGGAGCAGCAGCCAGGACAGGGCCAGCAGCCAGGCAGGCAGATGGCCACAGCCCCATGGTGGACAGGCTGGGTTTTGTCAGGCTGAGTCTTCCCCCAACCGCTGGAACCAGGGCGCCTCTTTCAGAGCATGGACTTCATCGCAGACTGCTTGTTCCAGAATGCATGAGCCAGTGAGGGCAACAAGCCCTTCATATTTGCTGCCAGGTAGTAAAGCTCTTTGAGTCTTGGTTTCCTAATTTGTGAAACCAGGAGCATATTGTCCCTACATCACAGCGCCATGGTGGTAAAATGAGTTTGTACATGTGATGTTGAGAGGCGCTGAGTGCTCCATCATTGTGGATGCGTACAAGCCCTGCACTGTCGGTGTACAGCCAGCCTTCCAGCATGTGACCTGACTAGATGCTCAAGATGGCGTCTGAGGGCAGCCCCCTACCTGTGTCACCTGAAGGGGTAGGGCTTGGAGATGGCAGAGTGGTTTTCCCTGGTTGACCATTGAAGGGCTTTCTACTTGCCTCTCCTGGGAGGCAGGCTGCCCTATGACCCCTTGAACTATGGCCTGGGCCTGTAGTGCTCTGGGATGGGGCATGGACTCATGCTCCTGTTGCCACTGTACTGGCTGACAGGTGCTTGGATTTGCACCTTTTCTCTGACTTCTCCAGGGAGGGGTTGCCAGGGACCTTGTGCTGAGCCTGGTCGATGGAGCCCTATGGTCTCTGGTCTCATCCTGATTCAGGGCCACTTTTCCCTGGGCAGGCTCCTGAGGAGAATCCCTGTGGCCCCGCTGGGGAGCTAGCTGCCCTGTGCCCTGGTGCAGCCTGAGGAGGGATCCTCAGCCCTGTCACAGCAGAGGGAGGCCGATGGCTAGCCCCAGCTCACACTGTGGGCAATGTAGGGCTCATCCAGGTCTAGCCAACTCTAGGGTCTAGAATTTCTACACAGGTCACAGTCCTGTGACCAGCAGGGTTTCCCTTCCTGTACTGCAGACAGGACCAGAAGTGCAAGCTTGGGAGGCAACTCCATGGGTGTTTAAGTGGAGCCAGGCTCAGTAATTAACGAGGATAAATCAAGGTTTAATTACTCAGAAGGCACCTTGGGTGTGAGATTCATGGCAATTGCTCAACCTGCTGGTGGCTTTGCACAGCCGGTTTCTCCCCAAGCAGCCATAAACCACGGCAGGAGGTGGGGTTCTGCCCAGGCAATCTACTCAGAGCCACATGGCGGGTGGCACAGCCCTGGTAGGGCTGGCTGTCCTCCAGCAGCTGAACCATGGAGTACACCTAGACCGTGCTGTTGTCTTGGAGATGTCAGGGAGGGACCCAGGGGTGAAATGATCCAGAACCTCCACGTGTCTGCCTCTCCTTGCCCACCATGTGCCTCCATATCTGCTGTGCTGGCTCGTGTAGGGCAGGCATACAGGCTTGCAAGGACTCAGCTGCACCCTGGCAGTGTCAGCATCACTCGGGTACATGGTGGACCTAGACTTTCCATTCAGGCCTAGACACTTGGTGTTTCCACTTCCAGAACATTCTCACCTGAAATCTGCTCATGAGGTGGAGCAAGTATACCTCAAAATCACAGCCAACCCCAGCTCTTCCTAACAGTGACTTGTGGTGGCTGTCTATGTTACCCATTGTCATTCTGTCCAGATGAGAACTGGAGCCCAGGATGTCTGACTCCAACACCTGGCTTCAGAGCTATTGTAGAGGGACTGTTAGTATTACAGTAACCTGTCTCAGTGCTGTCAGGTCAGAGTGTTCATCACCTGTCCTCATTCAGATGCCTATGAACACACAAAGTGAACCTTCGTTATGTGGCACTGCCACAGCCATCCCCAAACAGCTGAGACCTGGGTGGGGATGAGGCTCATCCTTATTGCCTGGGTATCTCTTCCCTTGGTGTGCTCACATCCTCCTGCCTTCTCCCTGCAGAGCTGCGGAAGCAGGTAGAGAGTGCTGAACTAAAGAATCAGCGGCTCAAGGAGGTTTTCCAGACCAAGATCCAGGAGTTCCGCAAGGTCTGCTATACACTGACAGGCTACCAGATAGATGTCACCACGGAGAGCCAGTACCGGCTTACCTCCCAGTACGCTGAGCACAAGACCGACTGCCTCATCTTCAAGGTACGCCTCTTACCTGTAACTGGCCTGCTGTCCACCTGCTTGCACTGCCATGGCCGTGGGCCTGCCTGCCCTTCTCATTGGGAGGGAATCAAATCATTAGCTCTCAGTGAATGGCACATGTCAGCTGAAGCAGTCTAGCGTCACCATGGCATGGTTTACAGGGCAGGAGGGACATGGCAGCCCATTTTCTCTTAAGCCTTGGGTTTACTAGCCCTAGGCCATCTCCACATGGCTCTTCAGCTTGGACCTCGCCCCTCCCTTTCTTCTTGAGTTTTCACTTGGGCTCCACCCTGTGGGTTGAAGACCCCAAGGCGCATGAATTTGTCCAGAGATCCCAGTGTCCCAGAGGATTGAAGTGATTGTGGATGAATGGGCTGAAACCTGCAGAGTTGCCTGACCTCATGTGGCCTGGCAATCCAGCCTCCCATTAGTGGAGATGGTGCTCCATTCCCAGCTATTTCCAGAAGGGTCCACCAGGCATAGCTATAACAGATCAGGACAGCAGAGACAGACTCCACTTGGGACTGCTGAGGTGAGGCTAGGCCATCGAGTCACTAACAGCCAGCCTATCTCTGTTTGTCTATAGAAACAGGAACCAACTTTGGTTTTTTCCAAAACCTGCCCCCAGTGTGACCTGAGTATTTCAAGCAGAAGTTAATGGAAAACAAAGATTGCTTGTCCTATCTTGTTTAGGCTGGAGCTCTCATTCCTCACCCCCAACTGTCCTTCAGCTGCCTCTCTGTTCATTTCTCCCACCTTTGTGGCCAGAGCCACGCCCAGGCCTGGTGCCTACTGTCCCTGAATTTCACAGTGTGCCTTCTAGATCTGCTAGGCTTCTTAGATCTCGTTTACCCATTTTATGCTTCTTGAAACTCTCAAACCTTTGAGTAAGTAAATAAATATTCAAACATTCAAAGTCTTTAGATAAATAAGCCATCAGAAATGTACGTCTTTGGCTTTTGTATAATCCTATGTACTTTTGAATAACTCAGGATCACTGATGGGTGTTTAATTTAATGCATTGTAGAAATTTGCGTTCTTTGTAAAAGATTTGGTAAATAAAGATGTGCAGTGTACAGCCACTATTTAACATATTACTTACCAACAGTTATAAATTACAAGGAATAGTTTTCACTGGATTCTTGATATACTGTAACTGAAATAATTGTGATCTTATGATCACAAGGGAGACCTTGGGAAGCATTCCAGAGTATCTTACATTTATAGAGTGTTAGAAATCGAGAAAATCCAGAAGAGCATGATCCACTCATATTCTGCCTCCAAGGGCAGCCAGTTAGCATCTCGTGCTCTGGCAGGAGGTGTGGGTGCTGGCTCATCACCCTGTTATAACTGGTTCTGGTCCTCACCGGCCTAGGAGTCCTGCTCGTTCCCTCCAGGCCCACTACACCCTGCCTGTCTTATGGCTCTGGTTTCCGTAGGACTCACACAGGGGCAGGTAGGAGCACCTGATGACTGCACCTGTCCATGCTGTCCCCACTGTCCCACTATACCTCTGGCCCTTGTGGCTGCTAAAGCCCCTCATGCCTCCTTGTCTGGCCTCTTCCCACATACCAGCTGCCCCAGGGCACTTAGAATCTCTTCCTAGGAGCACCCCTGCACCCCAGTGATGGGGAAGCAAATGACTGCCCCTACCTTGGGCCTGGGAGCGGGCTCCAGCTCCTCTTAGCCTCAGATGGCTTCCATGGCCGAAGAGACAAGGAAGCACCATGGTGTGTATCACTGGCCACCTCCCCAGCTGGTGGCTTGAGATTGGTGGGTATCCTCTTCTGACACAGCACAGCACCTCAGTGCCAAGATGGCCAGTAGGCAGTGCAGACCCAGGCCCACAGCTGACCCCGAGCGTCAGGTGAAACAATGTGGCAGCTGTGAGATCTCCCAGGGCCTGACGCTAAGATCATTAAAGAATGTACACAGGTTCCAGGAGATGGTGAGGGGCTTTGTTGAGTGCCAGCCTACATAAGGAGCCATGTGTCATGTGCTGGGCCAGGTCCTGTGATCTTGAATGGTAGCTGGATGTGATGACTTGTGTCAGGGAAGTGGGGGCTGCTTAGCCCCTTGCCCATCCACCAAGCCCAGTGATTTGCAAACTGTTCCTTGTATGCTTTTCAATTCAGAGGGCAGTTGAGCCTCCCCACTGTGAAGTCTGAGGCATCCGCGAGGGGCAGCCAGATGGGACCCCCACCTCCTACCTGCCCAGGCCCCCATGGCCCTCCTCACTCACTGCAGACAGTGGTGAGGCTCACTGGCAGTAAGGCGTTTCTTACCCTGTCCTGGGCTCCTGGGTCCCTTTTCCTCCACAGTTTCATCTCTCTGCAGCAGGCTGCCTTTGTCTGACCTCAGCCTGCCACTCTACCACCCACCTGTGCCATCTCTTCACTTTAGCATACTCATCCAGTTATACAGACTACATTCTAGAAGCATCTTAGATCTCAGTATTCTATGATGTGGCCAAGGCTAACCAAGTGACCTACCTTCCCTGCTCTCAGGTGTCTCATCTGCCCAATGGGGATGATTACAGGCTCAGACTTGGGGGGATCATAGGAGACAATGCTTATGAGGTGCTTGCTGTAAGCCCAACCCCGTGAGACCTGGTGAGGGTTCAGGTCATTGGTGGAATGCCATTGGCCAGCTCAGCCCCAGCCCACAGATGCTCTCCACCCCTGCAGAGCTGCATGGCAGTTCTCCTAGCATTGACCCCAATGGGCCTGGCAGGCAGGGTTTGTGGAGGAGGCTGGGCTGTGCATACAGTGGGCTCCAGGGTTCCTGAGACTTCTCTGGTTCTGCTCAGAGCCTCAGTTCAGCAGCCGTTGGAAATCCCCCCACTCAGGTGTTGAGAGGACAGTTTGGGGCTGTCAAGCCTTCCAGCAGGAAGTCTAACCAGGACACCAGAGCTATTTCTACCCCATCCCATCTGTCATCTATGGCCATTTGTAGCCTCTGGAACATCCAGTGGTACAAGGGACAATGCTGGTGCCATTAATGGCAGTTGTTGTTTACCAGTCAAGACCTAGATCTGGAGAGGGTGCTCCTAGGATCTACTGGATATATGGGCAGCAAGTAGAAAAATAAATAGAAGCTGGACGCAGTTACTTTAGGAGAATGAGGCAGGAGGATTGCAAGTTCAAGACCAGCCTGGGCAACTTAGCTGTCCCAAAATAAAATAAAATAAAAGATTAGGGGATATAGCTCAGAGGTAGAGTGCTCCTGGGTTCAGTCCCCAGAAAAACAACAACCTAACCTGAGTCCCAAGACCTCACCCCACCCCACCCTTACCTGGGGCTGGTGCACACCTGAGTGATGTGGCAGCAACTAGATCAGATACAGGAAGTATCTTATCAAGCCACAGGTCCCTGGCCACTTCCATTTATTTTATTTTCCCAGAAATGATTTTTCCAGCAGGAGGGGTCTGAGGCAGTTAGAAATAGCTGAGCCCTGTTTCCAGTTGAGCAGGTTCTGCAGATGTGTGCTGGGATAATTGAGGGTTTGCTCCCGGCCCAGCCCGGACCCAGGCTTTTGTTGCCGTGTGGGTGGAGGGAGCTGCTGCCTGGGGGCTGCCATTTGGGGGAAAGCAAGAGATCTCAGCTCCAGCTCCTCCCAGCAAGAGCCTGGCGTCCTGCCTGCTTCACTCCCTCACCAAGGGAATCAGATTCCAAAGTCTAAGAGTTCCTTTGGAAGGCCTTGCCCTGCCCTGGGATCAGAGGGAGGGCCTGCTGAGCTCTCAGCTGTCCAGACCACGTGCAGAAGCTCCTCATGCTTCTGGTCCGTTCTTGCTGATCTTACTCCCTATGGTTCACAAGGACCTTCCTCCCTGAAGGAACACTTCCTGTCACAGGGACAGAGTGAGAAGTTGAACAGCTAGGCCAGGTTCACACAGCAGGTTCAATTTGTAACAAAGCCGTGAGATGCATCTGCGGGCCCCCTTCCTCCATACCCAGCACCACCCCACAGCCCAGCATAATCCAGGCTCTGCAGGATCCATTCTGGGCCAGAGGGTATGAGTGCAGCACAGCAGCTGCCTGTGTGTCCTAGCCTTTGAGCCCAAGGTCTCGGAAGCAAGGCCATGATAACATATGCTGAGAGAGTTTATCCACCAACGGGGCAAGATCATGTATGTATAAATATAAATTCATAAGTCCACCCAGTGTGCTGGGCCTGACCTTGGCTTGTAGCACATTCTGGGTAGGTGGCAATGATTGTGGATTCTTTTCCACCTTCCCAGTCACTGAGGTTTGAGCCCAGGGTAGTCTCATGCAATGAGAGCTCTGGGGCAGGAGATGGCTGGGATTGGTGCTGAGGATCCAACCCCATATGAACCCTGCAATGTGGGGTAGTGACACTGCACTGGGGAATGTGTTCTGCAGATTCAGGCCTGACTTGGCTCACATTGGAACTGGTCACCCCTTGGGGGCTCTGCCCCTGCGGCACACTGGTAGTAATGACTGGAGTTACTAGCATTAACCTGCCTTCCTGAGGAGTGGTCAGCTCCTTGTCCATCCACCCTAGCACCACACCAAGGCACAGGCAGCCTCAACACAGGTGCAGCACTGCCTAGAGGTAGGACTCCCACTGCCTTGCTGTTCTGGAAGCTGATGGACCCATGCACAGAACAGGAAGGCAGGAAAGGAGGTGCCTGCTTTTCCTGCACCTGCACCTGCTACACCAGGCCTGCCAGAGAGCAGCAGGTGCACAAGCAGGAAGAGAAACCTCCGCTGTGTGGCATCCCTGTGCCCAGGGCCCTTTGACCCCACAGCACCTGTGGGCACAGCTGGGCATTTCACCAGGTGGCCTGGGTTCACTGGGTGTCTGCATCCATAGAGCAGCTTACAGGAGGGTTGTTAGAGCATTCAGAGATGGCCTTTTTACTTTGTTTTCCCAAGCATGCCTCTTAGAGAAAGGGACAGTGCGTTTGCTGAAGCTGGTGTGCAGGATAGCCTCAGGTTCCCAGGCTCTGAGACACTGGCGACCACAGTCAGCTCCCCACATCCTTTCCTGCACCAGCCTGTAGGCATTCTCTGGAAAGGGCCTTGCAGCCCCAGTCCTGGAACTTAGCCAAGTGGCTGTGTTCCATTGAAACTATTTGTGGCACTGAGCTTTGAATCTCATATAATTTCTGTAGAGCAGATATTCTTCTGCTTTTTTGAAAATTAATTAACTTATTTTTTAGGACAGTTTAAGGTTTACAGAAAAATTGAGCAGAAAATAGAGTTCCCTGCCTGCCCCATAACACGCAATTTCCTTTGCTGCTAATATCTTGCATCAGGATGGCACGTTTGCCACAGTCAATGAGCTGATGTTCTTGTGTTCTAGTTACCTGTAAAGTCTGAGGTTCACATGAGGGTTTACTCTTGGTATAGAATATTCTAGATTTGCACAAATGTACAGTGACTTGCATCAACCATCACAGTATCACATGGAGCAGTTCCTTTCCCCTCAAATCCTTTTTGCCTACCTCTTTACTCACACTCACAGATCTCCTTCTCTGTCATCTTGCCTTTTCCAGAATGTCCCGCGGTTGGAATTCTACAGTGCCTTTTTCCACTTAGCAGCCTGCATATAAGGTCCTCTGTGTCTTTTCCTGCCTTGATCATTCACTCCTTTTCATCACTGAGTAAATCCCACTGTCTGGGTGGACCACAGGTTGTGTGTCTGTTCGCCTACTGAAGGACATCTTGGTTCCCAGTTGTGGTCATTATGAATAAAGAGAGAAAGAATGAATCAATTCTTTATTTAGTTTCCCATGTGGCTTTCATTGCTCCAACACTTCGTTATGTACATGCTGCTGTGGTGCTGGAGTTAGAAGCCACATCGTTACACAGGCCAGGCAAGCACTGTAAACATGGAGCCACAGCTCCAGCCCCTCTATAGCAACTCTAAAGTGTAAAAACCATGCTTATCTCATAGGCCAAGCAGAAACAGGCTTGAGGCAGAATTTGGCCTACATTCTGCTATTTGCTAGTCTCTGTCTTACAGAATGTTCCCTCCTTCCATTTCTACATGTCAGACTGACCCTCATGTGGCCCCCTTGGGAAGCAGAAGTATCCCCAAGCACCCTTTGTCCCTGTGTGGCCTGGCACTTCCATGCTCCCTGCCTCCCTGCCCCCTCATCCTCACTGCACCCATCAAGCTTCTGCCACCGCCCCCCGACCATACAGTGATCCAACCTGGGGCTACAAAGGGTCCACTAGCACACAAGCAGGTCCTGCATTCTCATGGCTGTTGGAACTGTGAAGCTCCTAGATGGGGTAGCTGTGCACAGCTGCAGAAAGATCAAGATCATGGACTTCAGTTGGCCTTAGGTGCAGGACTTGCCTGAGGCAGATTATTCAAGCCTTAGTTTCCTCAGTACCATGTGGCTCAAGACCTCAGTTCTCAGGTGCCTGGAGATGATGAACAATGAGTGCAGGTGGCCTGAGCCACCTTTCTCACATCACCCTCCAATGTGCTCATGGCACAGACAAGGCCTAGCCCTCTGTGAAAGTAGGTGGAACTGGGTTGGTGGGGCCTGGGGCAAGTCAGACTGAGGCCCTCTCCCTGGAGGTGAGTGGAGCCCTGCCTGCCACAAGGAGCAGGGCTAGGACCCTAGTGCTACACATCAGGAGAGTACTGTGCCTTTCCCAACTCCATGTCACTGTATGTTTACAGTCACAGATAAATACAGACACCCACACATACATGTGTACACATGTGCTTGGCAGTGTCCACTGAGCCTTTCGTGTTCTTCACCCACCCACTCAGGCTGGGCTGGGCTCCCATGGCCATGGCAGAGGTACAGTCTGGCAAGCGAGGATCCGGTACAGCTGGGACTTGCATAGGGCCTATGGCTCCCTGAGAACATGTTCGCCTTGCCACTGCTGCGTATAGATGTGACCATAGTTTCCTTCATAAATAAGCAGAGCAAATTTGACAGACTGGCCCATCCTCCATGCATTCATCTTGCAGATTGGGCATGGTGCTCTGGGGTGTTGGGGAGAGACATTTGCTTATAGAGGAAGCTTTCCAGACCTATTGGTTCCAGCCCTGAGCTTGTCACCAGCCATAGCCCTCGAGGCACTCCTGGGCTGATGGGCAAATAGTCTACAGGTTCCTGCAGTTCACTGAACAAATTGCCCAGGCCTATGGACAAAGGTTAGTGGGATGGAATGGCCCTACAGCAGGGTAGGCAGAGTAGCTTTGTGGAGGGCCAGGCAGGAGAGCAATCGCCTGAGCCAGTAAAGTAGGCAGCCTGGGCACAGATCCTTTAGGACACAGGGCTCTCCTGAGTCATCTCCCTGACCCTTTCTTCCTACTCATTCCTCTGCTAAATGTAGCAGCTTATGAGGGAGAAAGCCCCACCTGGTCCAGGAGTCATCCCTAGGTTTAAGACTGGAACAGGACAGAGGGAGGACCTGAATAAGACCAAGAGGGACAGGAGCTCCAGCTGTTGGGGATGTTGCTTTGCTCAGCCTGATGCCTTTGGTGGCCTTGCCTTTGCTGGTACAGAACTGGGGCCAAAACATCTATTCCAGGCCAGTGGGTACCATGGGGTTGTTGTGGCAGCAGCTCTTTGTCAGAGCTGGACAGAATTTGGGGGTTGGAGGTCAAGCAATTTTGGCAGATGATAGAAACAACATTAGGGAAATGCAGGTTGTCCTGGACATGTGCCAGCACCACTCAGGAAGCAGGAGTCACAGCAGCCCACCCCAACATGTCTCCTGTCTTCAGTAGCCTACCAGGTCCAACCCCTATACAGCCCCCTAGATGCCCACAGTCTGGGAGACCTGGACTTTTTCCTGTGAGAGACCACTTGGCCTCCACTTGGTACAAGTGAGAGCTACAAAGCCCTGAGGAAGGTCCTTCGTCTTCCTCAGATAAGAGTTGGGACAAAGACCATGTAAAGACGGACTGAGAACAAGTCTAACTCTGGCTTCCTGTGTCAACAGAGGATGGGTTTGAGGCACTGGGCACATAGAGGAAGCCCCTCAGGAAGGAGAGGTCCTGCAAGAGTTGCCTCCATGTGTGGGGGCATTGCTGCTGCAGGAGGCCAGATGAGGCCTGGGCTTCCGATTCAGGCTGCAGCACCAGACAGGCCTTACTTTATCCTGCCATGGTTCCCACAATCATCTGTCCTCAGACCCTTGTGTTGGGTCCAGGAGAGTTGACTGGGTGTTCTGTTGTTGAGACACATGCTTCTCACTGTGTTGTCTTCACACACAGTGGTCCCTGATCCAGGCTAGAATGACCCAACATTTTCCAAGGGCACACACCCACCATCCACTCTCCTTCACCCTGCCTGCCTCTCTGCATTCTGTCTGAGGCAGGCTGCACCTCCCAGAATGTTCAGGATGCCCTCACTGCTGTTCTATTGGACACAGAGATAGGGAGCAGGCCTTGGTACCTGGGGATCTAGACATGGTTCACCATCTCAGCTGCTGCTGTGGTACACAAAGCCCTGTCCCTCTCATCAGACCCAAAACTGGCCCCCCTCAGCACTAAGCAAACACTCACATTGACCAGCCTTACTCCTAGCCCTCCTGCTCCCTGACCAGGCCAAGCTCTGGCTGGTCTTTAAGATCTGGTGACATTTGGAAATTGAAATAAAGCTTCTTTGGTGACCAGGCTGATTAGCAAGGAGTGGTGATGAAAGTATTGACCCAGAGAATGTACAGGGGACAGACACTGGCCCAACACTTCTACTCAGGTCCTGCAGGCAGCTCCTGAGAGCTGCTGATGCCGGTTAGACATGGGCCCAAGTGCAGCAGCAAGCAGCAGGTGGCTGGAGGATGCCAGGTGTCCCTTGGCCCTGCCCCTCCATCCCTCTTGCTGCCTATAGTGGAGGCCAGCTGAGGGATCAGCTAGCCCCAGGTTTCACTCTCCCTGTCCTCAGGTTGGTTGATCAGCTCCTCTTGGTGGTCCCATTTGTTAGATGAGACACTTAGCCCATGACCCTGGTTACCCCAGGAAGGTGCAAGGATTGAGGGCAGGTGTGAGGAGTACGGCCCATTAGGCTGGCCTCACCTGGGTTCTGCTCTGGGTGGTGTCCTCTGGCTAGCCCAAGTGTCCAAAAAGCATCCCCACTGGACCCTGCATGTCTAATTTAATCATAGGTCCTTCTACCTTCCTGTCTACCCCAGTTTTCTCAGTTCTCATAGAATCAAGGCTCTAGAGGTCCTCAGAAACCTATGTTATTCCCATTCATCCTGCAGATTAGGGGATAGGGGTCCTGAGAGTAGAGACTGTCCAGTCATTTACACTGAGGCTCCAGGATTTTTCTTTTGTGCTAAAAGCTCTGGAACCCAGAGGGGAGCTATCTGAACAAAAGACACAGGAGTACCAGCTATTAGAACATGGAGACCTCTCCATGTAGCCTTCATTCTTGTCACCCATCTAACGCCCTACCTTGCCCTTCCACACCCTACCATGGGTTAAGAAGATCTTCCTGTGCCAGGATCTTGGCACAGCTCCATGGCTGGAGCTGTCCCTGGCCTTGGTGCTGAAGCTACTTCACCCCAAACAACCAGCAGAGAACTAGCTGTACCAGGAGCAGACCCTCTGCCAGGGAGAGCTCTCCATAACTCACAACCAGCCTAATAGAGATACTGCTGCTTCTGGAAAGAGGGCCAGTGACTGGAGGTATTTATGATGCAGGCTTCAGTATCTCAGAACTTCTGGTTGTCTGTGTAGATGTCTTCATGGGATAGCATAGCCCATGGTTCCTTACCTCAGCCCTGGCCAAGGATCAGAACTCCAGGGTCAGCAGGAGGAGGACTTGGAGATTAAGGCTGCAGCCTTTACACTTGATGGGCCTCCATCGCTGGATAGGGGTCCAAATGGAAAGGACACCTAGCAGTGTGCCATCTTCAGAGGCAACCCCAGGCCTGGCCAAGGATGGCCAGCAGATTATGCATCATGAGTGGGCCTGCCAGGAAGTGGTTATCAGGACCTGGAAAGGAGGCAACGTGTCACTCTTGTCCCTCTCCTTCCCCTGACAGGCTATCAGGCTGTTCACAGGTTCCTGCCAGCAGAGGCCAGTTCTGGAGCCTCCCTGTAACCATGGGATCTAGATAGGACCTCCATTGTGAATTTGCCCTCTTGGGACCCCTGGATTTCAAGTGGAGTTGAAAGAAGTTGGCACAGGCCAACTTCAATCCACCTCCTCTCTTCAGCTAAGTTGGCCACACTGAGCAGGGACTGGGTGTCTTTGCCTGAACACATTTTGAGACTGCCTGCTGGGTCCTTCTGTGAGGAGCTGGCATTCACCAACAACAGGGGTCCAAGGATATGGCCCTCAGCACAGGAGAGAGAGGTTGCTGACCTCAGGTGAAAATTTGTGCAGAAGGTAAAGAACAGGTTGATATGGCGCATAGTAAGTGCAAAGTTCCCGGCCACAGGAGCTGTTCAAGGAGAGGTGGCTGGTTTCTTGGAAGAAATGATGACACTCAGGTTAAGCTACAAGACAGATTAGTTAGTGCCCAAGAAAATGTGCCATTTCCTTCCAGTGGCCAATGACCTGTCTGTGAGAGGCAGCGCAGTGCAATGGAAGGAGCTGGATACAGTTCCAGTGGCTTGTACAGAGCCCCTGTAGTCAAGAAGCCCAGCATCCTCAAAACAGGCAAGGCCCAGAGCTGAGCCCCAGGAGTTTCAGGAGAAGTGCAGCCTGATGCAGGCTGGGAGTGCACACTGCTGGGGTTGGCTTGTCATCCTGAGAACAGCAAACGTCTGGGAGCTTTTAAGAGAGGGGTGGTGGGGCTAGACCAGTGGCTCAGTGGTTATGGGGCTTGTCTGGTACATGTGAGGACCTGGTTCAAACTCCAGTACCATATACACAACTAAGTATCTGGAAAACAAGAGCTCTCCCACCCCGCTCTCTCGCTCACTCTCTTTAAAAAAAAAAGAAGGAAAAGGGTGGTGGTCAGGGTGATAGGGAGTAGAGCCTCAGATGGGGTAGGGGCAGCCCTTAAGCCCCAGACCCTGGCCCTGCAGCTTCAAATCCAAACTTACTCCCGGACCTTCCCAGTAGGGGCAGGAGACACTTGTGGGAAAGCTGTCAGCAGAGGCACTGAAGCAGTGCCAGCCCTCAGAGGGAGCCCAGGCCCAAGGACATTGGGTGCACCCGTACCTCAGATCACCCCTTTTTGGTGCAGCCTTAGGGTTCACATAATAAATCGTGTTGATGGTGTTCCAGTGAGACTCTTGTCAAGGCACATGGCGAGCCAGAATTGGCCCATAGGCATCTTTTGCTGACCCCTGCTCTAGATTTACAAAATGTGCAATTAACATCACAGTCTGCCTTCAAATAATGTACCACTTAACATTAAAGAAAAGCAACTGAATTTTTCCAGTCTTTTTCTAACTTTTTTGTGCAACTTTTATTATATTTTACTTTAGAGAATCCATTATCTTTTGAATTTAAATGATTCAAAAATGGCTTTTAAATGTATACATATAATTGACTATTTCTGGCACTTTCTTTGTGTTGATCAAAATTTCCATCTGGTATAATTTTTCTTCTGCAGGAAAAACTTCTTTAACATTGCTTAGGTGGTAGGTCGGCTACCAACACATTTTCTCAGCCTTTGTTTGCCATCTTCATTTTTACTGGATGTAGAATTCTGTGCTGAAAGTCTTTTTTTTTTCCCTCTTAGCATCTTAATGATGCCTCATTTTCTGGCTTGCATGGATTCTAACAAGAAGTCTGCTACTAATCTCATTTTGTCCCTTATACATAAGGTCTTTCTTACAGTGGCTGATTTTAAGATTTTCTTTGTTTATCTTGCTTGTGGTTCACTGAGCTTCTTGAGGTTATGAGTTTGTAGTTAATCAAATTTGGGATCTTTTGGCATTCATATCCTTAAATATTTTCTTCTAAGCACCTCCCCTTTGTCTGGAACTTTGGTTTTACGTATTTTTGGTCGCATGATATTATCCTATTGGTCACTGAGGTGCTGTTCCTCTTATCCCCAATTTTTCTGTGCTTTATTTGGATAATTTCTGTTTTTATCTTAAAAGTTTACTGACTTTTCTTTTGGAGTCTAATCTATTCATCTCACCCTATTTTCATTTCAAATGCTGTTGCATTTCAAACACTTTTTCTCATGCCTGTTTGGCTCTTTTTAAAATATCTTCAGCTTCCCCCTTATTACTCCAAAATTCAGCACAGCAGCCTAAACCAAGAAAGGAGTTTGAAGTTGGATTCAGGGTAGCTTACTGAGGTTCTAACTTGGGGTCTCCTGAGGGTGCCTGTTGGCCACTAGCCCAGGTTAGTCTTGTACAACATGACAAAGTCCTTGGCATCTGCTTTCAGGTTCCCTAAGAGGCTCTTGGCTTCACTATCCCCCTCCCTAAAGCAGCCCTGCATCGTGACATCATGGCTGCTGGCTTTCCAGAGGGAGTATACAATGAGCCAGGCCTTTTAGAAGTGCCAGCCATCACTTCTGCTTTTTTATTTTTTATTTTTTTTTTCAGGGCTGAGGACCGAACTTGGGGCCTTGTGCGTGCTAGGCAAGCACTTTGCCACTGAGCTAAATCCCCAACCCCACTTCTGCCATTTTTTTATTGGTCATACAGACCAACCCTACTACCATGTGGGAGGAGACTACCAGCATGAGACACCAGGAGGCAGGGCCACGAAGGGCCACCTTCAACCCTGCCTACCAAACTCTTGGCTTTAGTTGTGTTTTAAGTCCATGAACATATTCATAATTGTCATTTAAAAGTCTTCACTAATTCCTTCGTTTCTGGGCCTGTTTCTATTGACTGATTTTTGTCCTAGTTATAAATCACATTTTCCCCTTTTGGCATTACTTAGCGATTCTCACTGTATAATGGATCTTGGGAATATGGGGAGGTCCTGCATTTTGTCATGTTCCTTTGAAGAGCATTGGGTTTTCCTGGCACGCAATTAAGTTACTGTGGGTGAGCTTGACCCTGTCAATACTTGTTCTCAACTTTTGTCCTGATTTCTCTAAATTTGTATTTATTATCACAGGGCTACTTTAGCCCCACTACTAAGACATGATCCTCCTGTAGATGCCCTGCATGGTCTTAAAGAGCTGTCCATCACAACTGGTCAGAACTCAAATGTCTCCCAGGTCTGGGAGCCATCCTCACGTCTCCCCGGTTATACTCTGTTCAGCCTGCTGGAGTTGTGCCCTGTATGTGGAAAGCACTACCTGGCAGCCTAAGAGGGGTCATTTCTAGGTTGTTGGAAGCTTTTCTCTGCTCAGCTCCATCCTCTGCAGTGGGAGGACCATGTCGTGCTTGTGATGTACCCCCAGCATGCCTGGGAAGGCCATCAGACGCATGTAAGGTTCACCTTGCTTCTTTCTTTCTTTTGTTCCCCTGAAACCCAGGGCTTTGCACATGCTAAGCAAGCACTCTACTACTAAACTATACCCCCAGCCCTTCTTTCATTTTGTTTTTTCTCTTTACATATCCAAACGTGCACACGTGTATCTTCTCTTAAGGCCCTAGCCTATTTGACTTTATTTAACCTGATTTCCCTCCTTAAATGTCCTTTTTAAATGCAGTCACATTGGGAGACAGGGCTTAGCATCTGAATTGAGGGACAGTTCAGTCAACAACTGCAGCGTACAGACCTTGCTCGCTTAACTCAGTGGAGGTCACAAGTGGACGTGTGAGCCTGTATGTATGGCTGGCTGTAGAAGGAGTGCATGTAATTGTACAGAAATGGGATCATATTGTACCTACTGGGACTTTTCCTAGAATAGCATGCCCTCTTTGCTTGGAAGCGTTGCCACACTGCTCCTCCATCCCCTGCAGCCCCAGTAAGCCCACACTTTCTTTTCCTCTCTGTTCATCTGCTGGAAGGTTCAGAACAGCAGGACATTGGCAGGCAGCCAGTAGAGGATGCAGAGTCCACACATCAAACTTGCCCCCAAAGCAAGTGCTATCCTCCTTCCCTGAGTGGTTCCTGAAGTGTTTCCAGTTCAAGGCAGAGGGATGTTTCCTTCTTGGTCCCCGCTCCTGCTTTTCCATGGGCTGGGTGGCTTCAGCCAGTTCCTGAGCCATTGCCGCCCTGGCCTCGATGGGCAGCAGGGCTGAAGTGCAAACAGAAGAAAGTGTGCTCCACACAGCAGGGTCCACAGAGCCACAGGTGATGGCTCCTCTGGGGGCTTAGTAGCTGCTCATCAGCCTCTGACTGGAGCAGCACCAGGCTTGGGGCACTGGGCATTGAGGACCTTGTCCTGGTTGTTCTGCTCAACCAGCCCTGCAGAATAAAGAGAAACACAGGACTCCTCTAGCCCCATCTGTGGGTACATCTTGCTCTGAGTCCTCAGGACGCAGGCAGCCTGGGATTCATTCTCTATGCCTGGACCTGTCAGTGTTTCCACCTCCACCCCTGCCCTCCTTAACTGGTCCATCCACCTGCCCCCACTCCTGCTGATTGCCAAGTGCTTCAAGTGCCAGGCAGGAGGCCCAGGCCATGCTGATCTGCACGAGGCCCCAATTGAACTGAGAGCAGGTGCTGTGTTGCAAGATATTTTTCCCTTCCCAGGTCAATTCTTAGGCCCACCAGGCAATCGATGAAGATACACCTGTCTCTGGGTAGTGCTGATCAGTGTGAGTAGCTCAATACCCCTTTTATTTTTTAAGGGACCTGTACACAGCTCCATGTTGTGCAGGACACTGCAGGATTATCAGGATCATCAGGCAGGAGCCTCCTCTCACAACTTGTCCCTGACCTTCCAGGCCAAGACAGCCCCTCTACTCTGCATGGTGGCCTGGTCCTTGCTGCATCATGGCACCATTGCCTAAAGGTGTGTGCCCATCTACCAGGCAAGAGCACCATGGGAGCACCAGGTCTCTCTGTCTTCCTACTGTGACAGCTGCACAGCATTGACCCCCAGCACCAGCCACTGGCTCCCCAATGGCTGCCACAGCTTCCTTCTCCAGACCCTATTCTCTCTCCATGTGGAGAGGCTGCAGGCCCAGGCAGGAGAGCCTGGATTGCTGAGTACTAGAGTTCCAGGTACATCCCCTGAGCTCTCCCCACAACCCACCCCATGGCAGGATGCTCCCATGTCCCATCCATCCCAGACTCTACTTCCATGGAGCCAATATCCCATGGGCAGCATGGCCTTCTGCTTTCCTCCATCAGTTACGTCAGTGATGCATTGTCTGCCAGGCACAGCCCTCATGTGGGATGTCCAAAGAGGCTGACTGGGCCCCAACATGATCCCCACCCTGTGTCCCCCAACCTTGCCCAACACTAAGCTGACTTGCTGTGTGTCCACTTGTGCTCAGCACCTGCTCAGCACCAGGAGGGGCCCTGCCTGCTCCCTCCATGTATCTTCTCTGCTGATGCAGGGACCCACTCTGAGGCTGTGTGAATGTGTCTCCTGGGGCTGAAGTTCACAGCACTCATTAGTTCTTATCGGAAGAGGTCTCTGAGGTAGTGCCCAGGTTGGGGGAGCACAGAGGCCCAGTCCCAGGGCTAGGAAAGAGAGTTTGCAAAGGTCAGCTGATGTGTTCCTGGGTCTGGCCTGGCCTCCCTCTGGAACATCCCACTAACTCAGAGCCCACCCAAGAAGAGCCTCTTGGCTCCTTGTCCTTGAGGAAGACTCCAAGTGGCCTTGCCCCATTGCCTTAGCCTTGCCCAGCCCACACCTGTGCCCTAGTACCATGGTCTACACACTCCTAGCCAAGGTGGTGTTTCATCTCTTATGCACAGGCCTGCCCAACTGAGCTTCCCTCTCACTCCAGCCTCAGGATCACTATCACCCCTGCCATCCTGAGAATTCCAGAGGAAGCCACTTCTGTTCGGGAAAGGCACCCTCGGTCCTCCTGGGCTGCACCCAGCAGCTGTAAGTCCCAGCTGTGGGTTTCCTTGCCCCTGGCCCCTGCCACCAGTAGTCACTCATCTGTGGGTGCCAGGGCCAGCAGAGCACAGAGCCCACACTGGGCACGTCCCTTCCCTGCAGAAGTCTGGGGTTCACTCACCAAGGGCTCCTGCCGTTAGATTAATGGCCTCTCATCCATGGCCAGAGCCAGGAAAAATGCTCTTTTCCATCAGCTTCGTGATAGCTTGGAAGAGCATGCTCACAGATATTCTCTCCAGCTAAAGATATTGGAAACATGCCATCCCTCTGACAGAAATGAGGATGGGCTCACCTTGGTCCTGACCCAGAGAGAGTCAGTGTCTGTAACCTAAATACATGATGCAGCCAGAGCCCATTCATTCGGCATTCTCCCTGCAATGACAGGTTCTGACTACAGCTGCTGGAGGAGCCATAAAAGGAGTGATCATGCTCTCCAGTATGGCGAGACGGTTCACCCTGATACCGGCCACCATGAAACTTGAGCGTTGATCCTTGCTCACTTGGCGAGACCTGGACCTCTGCCACAAAGCCCCAGCAGCACCAGATTCCCAGGGCACAACTTCCCAGTGGGGACTTGCAGGGCAGTGGTTAGGGTGCAGCATCTCTGGGTCCTAAAGAATGGGGAAGTGCTATCAAAACTGTCCAAGCAGCACATAATGGAGACCCAAATCCACATCAGTGCCATCAGAGTGATGCTCTGATGCACAGGGAATCATTGCTCTTCCTCTTGGCAATTTACAAAGGACTTTCTCACCTTGTTTTTCTCACTTGTCCACCCATCTGCCTACAGGGCTGGGGCCTGCTCAGCCACCAGCTTCATTCAGGAGGTTTCAAGTGTATAGGTTAGGGCTCTGACTCCAAGGAATAGCACCCCAAGTGTGGTCTTCAAATGCCATTTCCCTAAACACTGAGACGGACCAGGTGTGCACAGTGTAGCCATGAGCTGCCTGCCTGCACAGGCCTCCCTGCTCACAGACTGGCATGTGGCATCCGTTGCTCTTCCCCACTATCGGCTCAAGATCAGCACTGTTGCCAGGTTGGCCCTCCAACACTTCACCAGCCAAGTGTAGGCTCTGAGTCTGACATAGCATTGCCAAGTGGCAGAGGCAACAGAGAAGTGGGTAAAGGACCCCTTCTTGGCTTAGAGAGCTTGGCCCTCCACCCAGCCACCAGGCTCCTTGCTGGGCTGCTCTAGAGCCTTGTCTGTCAGCAAGGCAAGCCCACCCCTGTCTAGGCTGGCCCCAGCTCTTCCAGCAGCTTAACTTGAATGTCTCCAGCCCACTGGGGGCATCTTGATGAAGCCCAGTTTGGGTCTAGTGGCATCACACCCTGCATGAACAGAGCCCACGGCCAGCCCAGTGAGGTCACACGGGCCTGGTGATTTGTGGAGCTCTCTCTTCTAATTACCAAGATGGACCGTGGTGCTCCCGGCTCCCTCAGCTTGTGTTAGCTTCGATGGTGCTAATTGGTGATTGTAACTCATTACAAACTCACTCTAATTAAATTACCCGTTGGTGCTGGGAGATTAATGGCACAACCAGGTTACAGCATGATTACATTTAGTCTTGTCACATTTTTCTGTTTTTCTTTTTTCTTTTTTTTTAAGTCCTCGTGATGCTAAAGGAAAGACAGAAGGAAAGGCTCTTTGGAGCTCATCACTTGCTCTTGGTTGTGTGAGAACTGTGCTCTTTTGGACAGCTGCACAAGCCCCATCCTGGGCTTGGAATTCCCAAGTAGTTAAGGAACCCTGGATAAGACTTCTGCTCTTGAGTGGTAGAAGAGCAAGAAGTTCATGCAGAGGGGAATGCTGTGCCTGCTGGGAGTTAATTACTGGTGATGGGTAGCATGGCCCAAGGTGCTAGAAGGAGGGTCCACTGTGAAGGTCTAGGGCACAGTCTGTCGGGGGAGGCTTGAGAGTATACAAAGGTCCCATACTGGATGGTGACTGGGTGTCTGTTACCAACAAATTAGCCTGATGGACTTTTCCCCATGATCCTTGGCACTGGGTAAAGTAGACTTTCGTACCACATCATCTGTTCTTCTTTTAGGCATTTTCTGCTGTGTGGCCCATTGATCTATGGTATAGCTTTCCCCTTGGAACTTGTTAGAGATTCGGTGTCTCAGGCCCCACCCCAGGCCTCCTGCATTTAATGGGGTCCAGGGAGGGCATCCATGTAGGATTGCTTGGGAAGCACAAGGCCAGCCTACTAATAATTCTACTGCTCAGCTTCCATGCAGAGTGGGGAAGAGACCCTGTATTCTCATGTGGAGTGTAGGGTATTGCCAGAGGCTTCACTGCTGGGGGCCTGTGGGTCTTGGTGCAGCCTACTGAGCAGTCCAGGGAACCACCTGATCTGCAGAAAGGACATCCTAAAGCAAGGTGACCACACTAAGCAGCTGTGTCACCTGCCCACTGGTGCTGCCACAGACGATGTGGGAAATCCCCAGTGCATCAGGGATGCTGGATGGCTCCCAAGTCACAGAGATTATGAGAACTCTGCAGAGCAAGATCTAACTTATGCCTCCTACTTCAGTTCCGGCATAAAATGCTAGATGAGCTGTGCTCTTGCCAGCCTGGCAGCCAGTGCCTTTGTGCATTATTTCAGCAAACACAGGCCTGGATGAGTCCTGGCTCACCCTACAGAGGAAGTACCTCTGATAAGGGATCCTGTGTCTCAGGAAGAGACCACCAGCTATTAAAGTCTGATGACCTGTCAGTGGGTCTGACCAGTCCTTCTTTAAGGTAACCCTGCCCTTGTGCCTTAGGGACCCATAGGCAGAGGCCCAGAAACACACTTCCTAACAGCTCCTCACATGAGTGCGTGTATACATGTGCTTCATTTCAAAGGTCTTGAAGATCTCCAGAGAGCAAAGATTGACCCAACAAGAACCACTTAGACAAAGCAGACCCTGTCAGGCTATCATAATAACTTGGCAGCAGGCACAGGAGACGCTCAGTGGACAGAAAGAGTCTGGGTTTCTAAGGACATGGTTGGGTTAGATGGCACAAGACCAGTGTGGAGTGGGTACACATGTGGGGGCTTCTTGCTCACACTTGTTCTTTGGGTCCTGTCCAGCTGGCACTCAGGTCTGTGTGGACCCAGGGTCTTTGCTCTCCTCCTTGCTCATGAGTTCACTCCTGTGCTGTCTCTGCATCCCTCCTCCTTGGACTGCAGTCAACCCCTTGGTGCTCTGCGGCATTCTCAAGTGTAGGAACATTCACCTGAGGCCAAGGACAGTGGCTCATGTGGGTGCATGTGCTGACCTCTAGGTCAGCCTTAAATGCTCCACATAATAAGAGAAGAATGGTCCATGGAGCTGAGAAATGGTGACCCTCTCCAGCAGCTGCGTTGGCCACTCCAGGTCATGTGTTCTTGTCCCTTGCTTCAGGCTGAGCCTGGAGAAAGCCTGGAGCACTTCCTATGCATAGATCATCAGTGTGGGACCCCAGCTGGGAAGGGGGCCTCACTGAAGAGCCCCCAACAGCACAAGGCTCAGAAGTCTTGGGCACAGCTAATTGCAGGGGGCTGGACAGCACTAAAAGCCAGTGAAGCCCTTGCTACTCCCGGTAACCAGGAGTTAGGGAGGGAGCAACTTAATATCTGAGGTGATTTCACACAAATCCAGAAGGTTCTGACCAACTCAGGCTGTCAGAAGATGGAATTTGGGTTTCAGCTTTGTTTCTGTACAGTCTTAGATAAGTCATCTACCCCTTGAGGGCCACTGTGGGGCAAGTGTGCTAAGATCTGGGCACCCCCACATATACATCAAAATGGGCTGTGTGTTGGGGGCATAGTAAGGTCCCGTCCTGGGTCTTGGAATGACCCACATGAGTCAGGATATGGAATAGCCAGCCTCCCTCCTGCTGTGCTGATAGTGTGTGCCGCAGAAGTGCCAGCCCCATGAAGGATGGGACACCAGGTTTCTTAGAGCCCAGTGTCACTCCTTATTACAGGAGGTAGGGGAGAAGCAAGCAAGGACGATGCTTTAATTACGTGATTCTTATCTGTGCCGAGACACTCTTGAATGCATTGTAATCTATTTTTAATAAGTCATTCAAACAAGCTCAGCTTTAGTTAATGTCCAGAGCTGATGGCTGGGCCCACCATGCCTGCCCTGCCTGGTCACTTTGATGAAGGCTGCCCTTCATGTCCCCTTCCCAGCTGTCCCGAGGAAAGAAACCTTGGTCAGAGGAAGAGAAACAATGGCCTTGCAGCCCTTCCGTTCCTGCCTCTGGAAAGTCTCAGCAGCTGAGGTGCCCAGAATGAGAATCAAGCTAGTGTAGCAGGTAGAATTACAATCAGGGCTCCTCTGAGCTGTGTTGGATGGGTGGAGATGGAGGAGATGGCACCGCAGGAGACAAGCTGCCACTTTGCTCTCTGCTGAAGAACCCGGTGGATAGGCTCATGGTCTGTCCAGGATGCCGGAGCTGCCCCAACGCCTCAAGAAGCAGAAGGCCACTGCCTGCTGCTCCCCTAGGATCCCCTGCCCGTTGCAGAGAGCTGTTCCCTTCTGCTTCTCCTGGAACAGAACCTGCCATTCTAGCCTCCCGCATCCCTCTTATGCCGAGAGCCAGCACATTGTGTGTCCCTAGAACAAGGCCTAGTTATGCCAGCAGCCACAGGGGCCTTTCTTGACATTGCACTATCAGCAGCACTACTGCCCTACCAGCCTGCAGGCTTCTGCCTGCCTCAGTCTCCCCCTTCCCTCCCTGGCTTGGCTAAACTTCCCAGGTTCTCAAACTTCAAATATCGTGGTCTGTCTCAGTCCCCACCCCACCCCTACCTGCCTCCACTGGGCCACCTAGTGCTGGGCTGACTTACTCTATTCAGGAACTCAGACATCAGAGGCAGTCGGTCCTGGTGAATGTCATGCTTCCACTAATGACCTCCCACTTCTGCAGCCTTGTTTCCTCCTGACGAATGAAGTAAAGTTTAGGAAGGTGTTGTGAGATTGCATCCCAGCACATGCTGGCCCTGGGTGAATGCTTCGCACCTGGTCCCCACTGTCCTCCCCGCGTGCCCTCACTCCCCAGCTCTGCCTGGACTCACACCGCTACTCCTAATGGCCTAAGGACTCTTAGGCTCCCCATCAACCCGTGGGACAACCCAGCTCCTTTTCACAGGAAGTTATCCACTGCCATTTGCCCCTTCTGTCACTCAGCTTTCTGTTAGTTGTCAGACATGGCACAGGCTCAGCCCGTCCTGGGAAAAGCTTCAAAGAACCACTTAGGATTTCAAATGTAAGCCCAAAAAGGACCCATCCACTGGTCAGCCTTGTCTTGGAGGATGGGAGCCCCAGGGGCTACTACTGTTCCTGGGCTCAGGTGTCTGCTCTCCAAGTCCTCAGCTTCAGTCCATGTCTGGTATGGCACACCCTGGCTTCCCTTGAGAGCTCAGTTAGAAGACCTCTGTAACCAAGTGAATTCCCAAGCCAGAACCACCTGGCTTGGGAATATCACAGTACGAGGCTGTTCATATGTTGGGCTCTGTCTGCCTGGACCATTCCAGCTGGTATGGTACTCAGCACACAAGAGGGCTGAACCACAGTCTCCTATGGATTTAGTGGGACACTGAAACCATTATCTGGCTCCTGGAGCTTCCAGATCCATGGATATAAGAGCACAGGGCTCTGCCATGAACCTAGGCCTCTACCCCAACCGGAAGTGGGAGGGGACTTGGCCATGCAGGCAGGAGGGCTATCTTGAGATAAAGAGAGCATTTGCTTCATAGCTCATAAGGGCCTGTCTCTGGGTCTATGCGTTCTGAGTCTCCCAGGCAGCCAGTCCTGATTAACTGTGCAAACTTAATTAGTTCACATCCAAGTTTGTAGAAGGCATCCCTCGAGGGAGCTTGCGTGAACAGCCTCCAGTTACCAAGAAGTCCAGATTCTACGCCGAGGTGTTGGTATTAATATTGAATATCCATTCCTCAGGTTTCCATTCCTCCCTGGTCATAAAAAGACTCATCTTTCCTCTGGCTTCTCTGATATGCCATTCTTGTAAATCATATTAGCACAGTTTCTTCCAAAGAGACTGAAGGGAAGGGCTTGGGTGAGGTGTCCCAAGGCACTGGTCCCTGCCTCCCTGCCTGCAAGGTCTGCTGTGACGGGGGCATGGAGGGGATAGGATACCCCATGTTTCCCAGGAGTCGGGGGGGGGCTGTGCTGGGTCCCCTGTACCATACAAGGCAGGCAAAATGGGGACACTCCCACAAATGACATGGGATTGGGACTCTATGGGCTTGGTGGGCAAAGCGGATGCTAGGCAACTGAGGTGCTGTCCACCCTAAATGCTCAAGGAATCAATCCTCCAGTTGGCTCATTTGGATGGTCCAAGAAACATTTCTAACAAATTGCTGGGCTGCTGATGTATCTTGGGAGTGTTTCAAATTCACCCTTTAAAGACTTTGCCAGCAGGGGGGTGTTCAGAAGCCAGAAGCAATTTGGATAATGACACATCGTGTTCTGAGCTTGGCCCAATCAAAGGGAATGGCCAGGTCTTTGATCTTCAGGTTTCCTGGAGCTCTAGAAAGATAGGCCCCCAGGCCCCACCTAGAAAAAAAGGTTGCAGATCTGCCTTCTGGGGGCAGGGCCGATTCTGAACAAGAGCCTCCCCCTCCTCAGAAAAGGGGTCCCTGCTGATGATCCTCTGACCCTGGCCCAGGTAAACTCCTTCCGGTGGGAACATCTGGCTCCTGCAGACTCCTCCAGAGCTCCCTCTAGCTCACAGCAGCTCCTGAACAGGGGCTTCTTTACTGACTTCTCCCTTGGGTTTCCCCCTGGCTCTCTTCCCATCGCCCCCAGGTACCTACAGTAGGTAGTAGGTACCTTTGGCTTCCAGGAGTGCTGGACCTCTGCCCAGGGAAGCCTGTGCCTGCATCTTCTCCCTGTGAACCAGGCTGGTTATGGTGAGCGTGGCACAGAAGCACTGCTTGAACACTGCAGCACTGGCTCTGTGCCCTTGGGCTGCCCACGGCGGGTGGAATGGTGCCTGACAGACCATAAGTTGGATGGCTTGTTACAGACCCTCCTCAGAGACTTGCTCTTGCCAGGAGCCAGTCTCTCACAGGTCCAGTGATAGCCCTAGGCTTGCCTACAGCCACCCGAGGCTGGGATAAGTACTCAGGTTGCTATTGGCCATCGTTGCTTCTGCTGGTCTGTAATGGGCTCTCTGTGGACACTTGACTGGTTCTAACTAGATACCAGCCCCTGATCTTTCCTCCCTCACACCCCAGCCTGATAAGTGACACCAGGCACTCCCTTGCCCCAGGCTTACATCTGGGCACCCACCAATCTTGCTTTCCCATGTCAAAGAAAGGGGAGCATAGTCTCCCTGCCACCAAGCCCTCTGCAGGACCATCTGCAGCCTATGCCCCCACTGAGCTGATCACCCAGGACTCTGCTATCTGGCACCCACCTGGCCTCAGCCCCTGCTGTTCCCTTTTCCTTAGCTGGAAGAGGCCTTGACCTCAGAGCTCATCTCAGGCCAGTGGAGGAGGGTTTAGTTTTGCTTCTTTTGAATTTATTTTCATAGTTACTCACTATTTATAGCAAGCAATGCTTGTTTTGTTTTACAGTAGTGATACAAAGCTTCCTTTTACTTGAAACTTTACATTAATAAGGATAGTTGGCTTAAAGATAAACACCAAGTGACCAGGAGCCTGTGGGCAGAGCTGCCAGCTCTCCGCTTGTAAACTAGCCCAGGCCAGTGCTTGACTGCTTAGTGAAGCCCAATCCAGCAGATCTGGTTAATTTCATTGTACAGACAAGGATTCTGGCTCAGAAATGTCTACAAACTCACATAGCGAGGGAGAGGCAAAGCAGATGCATCCCAGCTCCATCCTGCTGCTTACCCAGTGCTCTAGACACAGATCCTTCATGCTGTGCTCAGGGTCCCTGCCAGGCTCCTAGGGGCAGGATGGGACTTTGGGGCAGAGGGTGCTGTGTCCTGAGCCTTTATTTCCTATAGGGCAGTGATTCTCCTTCCACCTCTCAGGACATTTGGCAGTAACTGGAGTCATTTCTGTTGTCAGCTGGCCTCTAGTGGGTAGGCACCAAGGATGCTGAACACCCTACAGAGCACCAAAGATCCCCCACTTTCCCAGCACAGAATGATCCAGCCCCAAAGTCATGGGCCAGGGCTGAGACCCTCCTTGGGGAGGTGCCAGGTTCTCTAGCAGTTCTCCAGGTCCTCTGTGTTGGGAGCTGTTGGGGATGGCCAGTCATAGCTGCCACTGGGACTCGCTGAGGTGTAGAGCCTTAGAGGTGGAGGGCTTTGCATATGGACAGATCTGGAGTCTGTGCGCATCTGCTTGGCCCCATCTCTCTCTCCCAGGTGGGCAGGAGGAAGGCGACCCTAAGCCAGGGGACAGGGATTGGTCAGGAAACACACTGTCCTGTGTAGGAGCACCAGCCCAGCCCTGTCTTATTTGGTCTTAGTCCCACCTGCTGCTAAGGAAGTGCAGATTCAGAGAGGCAGTGCCTCTGGCCAGGCCTCTGCAGGGAGGGCATAGCCCAGCGCCTACCTCATGGTGCTGCCAGCAGCCCAGCCTCTGTGCTGCTCCATGCTCTCTGGCCTCCTGCCCCAGCTTGGTGTTCACAAACTACCCAAGCAAGGTGGCCTGTCCACCTGGGATAAAGGTCAGCAGCCTCTGACCCACACACAAGGCCTCATGCAGCAGAAACCATAGGAGCAGGCGTTGATGCAGATTTCCCCCAGCAACTCACCGTCTGATCCAGACCTGTACATTTGGTGTTGAGCCTCCAGCCCTGTTCCTCCTCTCACTCCTGCATCGCCTGTTGCCTGCGGCCTCATTCCAACCCAGTTCCTGCCCACCTGAGCCAACTGTGCTCTACAAGCCATTTTCAGTATCTCAAATACCTCTGTAGATGTCCCTCCAAAGCCCTTTCTGTGAGGCTGTTGTTGACCACTTAGGATCTCTGTCTGCCTGCATGGGGCCATAAGAACTACCTTGTCACTGCAGACAAACATGAATTTCTTTGGCTGTTGTATTTTTGGTGATAGCAAAACAGGAAGACAAATGAGTTCTCACTTCGTGGGGCTTGTGCAGAGCGTCACATCTTTCAGAGCAGGCGCTGTGGAGGAGGAGGGGGCACCAGCAAGGTTTCCTGATGGCGCCAGCACTAGGCTGTGGCTCCCGTGGCTGAGTCCCACCCAAGGCAAGTCCACAAGCAATCACACACACACACACACACACACACACACACACATACACACTCCTGAGACAGACTTCTTCCCTGTCCCTACCCCCACAGTCCTTGCATCACATAGACAGCCACACATTCTTGGTGACAGCCAGCTGACTTCAGGGCACCGTGCAGCTTGCCCTGCCCTCTGATGAAGTCATGACAGATACTGTTGTTCCATTTTATAGCTGAGGCTCAGAGGGGCAGTGACCCAACTCTCACAGCTGTGTAGGGCAGGGGTTGTTGCACCCCAGCTTTTCTGGACCGGAGCCAGGCAGCCAGGTATCCGTTGGTTTCCCCTAAACTGGTCTTCTGCATGTTCTCTACCTTATCCCAGCCCTGTACTATGCAGGGTCAGAGGTCACACCTGCCCACCTTGCAGCATGCACATGCATGTCAACACAGTGTGCTTTGTGCACAGGGATCGCAGAGTCCTAGAGAGCCGAGATTCACCATTGGCACCAGTGGAGGCCAGTCCCACCAGAAGGTCCCCAAATGCAGAGCTCCACCCATATGCTGCCTATTTAGCCAGCCCCGTGGAGCATCTACCAGGTTCTGTGTCTCTTTTGACTGTCCCTGCTGCTGCTGTAGGTTGTGTAAACTAAAGGACCCTGGGAAGCAGCCCGCCAGGCCATGTTGCCACTTATCTCGGGTCTGTCGTTATTGACAAGTTGCTGCTTCTATCCCTAGCCTCCTGGACTTGTCCTACACAACAGCATGCCACTGTGGCGGTGCACAGTGGTTACAAACTAGGCAGTCTTCTTCACAATGGGGGCCAAGCAGGCAGCCTTTCATATAGAGGAAATGCTTGAGAACAGGCCCGGGGGTGCCGCTTGTACCAACCTGTCCCATGGAAGACACCTGACCTGTGACACAGATCTGCTGTGTTTCCCTTGCGCCTCACTCAGCCCTCCATCCCCTTCCCTCATATTCACATTTGAGCAGCATACTGAAGCCACCTTCCTCGGGATGGCACATGGGAAGATGGTTCTCCCGGGAGGTGAGCTTCATGCCCACAGGTCCCTTGTAACAGTTGGCACTGAGTGTGCAGGCCTTTATGGACCTGGGTGCACATCTGTGCCAGTTGCAGCATTAGACACTCCTCCCAGTTCTTTATCAGGTAATGTGTAGGTATTGATGCCCTGGGGACAGGAACAGGGTCTACATGGTCTTAGAGGAGAGCCAGTCCCCATGGTGAAGGCAGGGGCTCCAGGAGGCCTGGTGTAGCCCAGAAGTGGGCATCCATCCTTCAGAAACTCCATCCTGAAACATGCTCCTGCATGGCATGCCTCCTGTGACACCTCCTGCATGGTATCCTCCACACAGTATCCCCGTGTGGTGCCCCTACAACATTTCCCACATTGTCCCTTGTGTGGCCTCCATCACGTCACCTCGCCTTGTGATGCCCCCAAGATGAACACACAGAAGCCATGGCTGCTGCTAGCCTGAGGGCCTGGCGAGTATACGGACTGCCTTGTCTGGTGGCGATGTGGGTGCCTGGGTGTGGAAAGTCATGGGGACACTGAAGCCTGATGGGGGGAGGGAATCAGTGTGAAGAGTGTGAGGAAACCATTCTAGAAAGTTCCAGGAGGTGCTGGAAGGCCAGTGTGGCCAGAGCAGGGGGCTGGGCAGCAGTGGGGCTCAGGTACTCACCTCTCACATTCCCCAGCCCTCCATCCGCAGTGCACTTCCCTCCTGCCCCCTGCTGACTCTTCTCTCTGCTCTCATCTTGGGCATCTCTGCCTTCTGACCTTGCTGTGGCCAGTGTTGATCCCAGCCCCTTAGCCATGCCCTGGTGATACTTAGTATACGATCGAGTGGCCTACATGACCCCTGGCTGCCCTGGGCAGGCAAGTGCAGCCTGTGTGGACCACTGCAGATGGCCGCCAGGAGGAAAGTGGCTTCTCCCCACCACTCTCCCTCACCACAGCCCTTTGTGAGGAGTGTCTGGGGACCCCTTTCCCCTCAGCAAAGCTCCAGGGGAAATTGCTGCACCCCTGTGGACTGTCCAGCAGCTGATCATGGAGCTAGCCACACGTCCCTGTTGTAGCCTTGGGTATGGGTGCTGAGCTGGGACTGCAAGGATGAAGGGAGAGATGCCAAGTGTGTATAATGGGAAAATACAAGGCTTGGCGGCCCTGGTTGGTCTGGTTTTTGCTTGGAGATGGAACAGTTTAGAGGGGATGTTGCCCACCAGGTCACTGGATGTCATTGCAGAAGCACCCAGTAACCACTCTGTTTAGAAGCACTTTAAAATTTTTATTTCAATTAAATTTTTGGAACAGTGCATGATCATATTTGAAAATGCAAAACTATATATATACTTGGGAAAGCCCCAAGCTCTCTACAGGCGGTCATGGCTACTTATTTCCTAACACTTTTTTTTTTTTTGAGGAGGGGGAGTGGTAACAGGAATTGAACACTAACCTCTGAGCAACATCCCCAACCCTTTATTACATTTTATTTTGAGACAGGGTCTCACTAACTTGCTTACACTGACTTCAAACTTACAATCCTCCTACCTTAGCCTCCTGAGTCACTGGGATTACAGGCATGCACCACTGCGCCCAGCCCTAAACTTCTTTTCAAAGATGCTCTGGGCCTGTGCAGGCATGTACATGTCACATACACGGTAGCACTGTGTGTTAAAGTAGATACATTTGGCTATAATCCTCCTGTGTACTTTAACTTTTCATGAACAACAAACACTGTTTCTCTTTCTGATGCTGCATCATGACCATGGGAGACATAATTGGTTTGTTCTGAATTCCTCTTCTAGGTTGAAGAGTCTTGTTCCTGGCTTGGGCAGGTCCATGAACCCACTGGGTAGTTACAGGTCATCATATGAATATGCTTCTCTGCATTTTCCACAGCTTTCCTCAGATCTTGAGAGAACCTGAGACCTGTGGCAGGGTGGGCCTCTCCATTTGGTTCATAGAAGGGGCTCCTGAGTCCTCTGAGCCTCAGAGGGTGCCCTGGATCTCGCCTTGCACCTCACTTATTTGGAAAGAGCTGGCACTGCTGCCAACATCCTGTTCCTCTTTTCTGGCAAAGTCCTCAAAATGGGTGCTTTGAGGTCCCCAAAGAACATCAAGCCCTTGAACCTTAGGGTGGGACACAGTACAGAATAACTAAACACCCCCACACATTTCTGGAAGGCACTCTAGCCTGCTCTCAGAAGCTCCGGGTGGGACACACTGTGCCTCAGGGGCAACCTGCCCTGCCTTGGGCACTGCTGACTTAGGAATCTGGAAGGTGCAGACAGGAGCCAGGTAGCTGCGGTCTGAGTGCCTTCTTAATTCTGCAGTCTGTGCACTCTGAGCCCCACAGGAGCAGAAACTCCCAGGTACCCTGTGTTAGCGACCTCAACAGCTGAAGGGCCTGGGAGGAGCTGGGGGCCCCACAGTCTGTCTGGGCACCTCCTATGCTGGCATCTTGGCCTTCTGCTTACCTTGTTCCATGACTCCTCCAGGGTAGGGACTCAAGTCTCCCTAGTTTCCCAAGAAGGTGCTCATTGTGAGTTGGATCAGGGAGGATCCCCATGGAAAGGTGTTGCTTGGCCCTGTTGCCCTTGGGAATGACCCTGGCAAGAACCTCAATGAGAAGAGGTCATAAGGTGCAGGACCCCACATCTGACTGGCCCTGTGCACATGGTTGCGGGGCATCTTACCGTCCTGGGGCTATCTGCACTGTGAGTCTTGGTCTTTATGTGTGGAAGTACATGAAGCAGGCCTCAGGGCTACAAATGCTCTGTCCTCTGGAATGGAGGGAGTCAACTTCTCACCCCCACAGCTGGGGCTACAGATGGTGGTCCCAGACCCACACATGTGCCCACAGCTCTTCCCCAGACTGGGGCTGTCCTCACCCCTGCCTTGTGCATTTGAGGTTCTATCCTTAGTTTGTCCTTCCCCTGGGAGCCCTATGTCCTGAGACCCTGCTTTTCATCCTAGCTCCTTCACCATGGTTTCAGGGCTAACCTCACAGTCTGTTTGGCGGTGTGTGCCCATGCCATCCTGTGGCCTTAGAGTTGTCCTTGCCTATGGTTCCCAGTGTCACTTGACTGCAGTATCCACAGGACTCAGCATTTGGTCTGCCCCTTGTGGCTACACTGGTACAGTGAGCAGGGGCCCAATGAAGCATCACTCCTGGCCTGGTGCAGAGGTGAGGAGGTTACCACATAGCAGGCCACAGACTTCAACCCTGGGCCCACCCTTCTAGGAGCCGGGTCTCAGCTAGGACAAAAGCAGAAACCTTGGGAAGCCTGTCACCCACACCCTGCTGTCTCCTTGGAGTGACTTTGCTGCCTATGTCAGTGTGTGAAGAACGAAACCAAGGCACAGCACAGCTCCCCATCACAGACAGACAGTCGGCTTGCATTGGCAGCAGGCATGTGTCCAAGGGCTAGCCATTCAGGGCAGCACGGCAGTGCAAGGCAGGTTTTGGGCAGATGGAGTAGAGATGCAGCATCCTGCAGGCATCAGCACCCCACAAGAAGAGCCCCTTCCATGGGCACCATACTGTGCAGGCACTGTGTTATACAGTACCTATAGCCCATGCACAGGGCCCAAGGCTCAGGAAGGGTTTGGACTTTCTCACCTTTTGGGAGCTTCTCCTTAACTCAGCTCCTTGGCATATCATCTGCTACCCTGGGCAGGAAGTGATTCCCTAGAAAGGAGGGCTGCAGGTGCTGGAGCCAGAGCATGGCTAAGCTGAGCAAAGCAGAGCCATCTGCCCCTATGGGCCAGCATCCCTTGTCAGGTCCAGTGTGGGCCATGAAAGGCTTTGAAAGACTTGGATGCAGCTCCCCCACTCCCTGAAGCCTGGAACCTGGAGGGGACACCTGCGGGGATGGTCCTGCACCTTGGGTTGTGGCAGGGCAGCTCTGGCACCCAAGGGACCATGTGCGTGTTCTGGGACCCAAGCTCGCCACTAATTACAGTGCTCCGGTAATGATTTCCCACCTCACAGCCCTACCCCGTGGTGAGGAAAAGTAAGTTGAAATTAAATCAAATTTCAAATGTTAAATCAACCAATTAAAAAAAAAGCAATCACACAGAAGCGTGCATTTTTCAAAACAGTGTTGTTTACCCTGTCATGATTAATGTATGCTGGGAAGAGAGTGTGGCCTCTGCAGGGCAGCCAGCTCCCATATGGGCAGTGGGTGGTGGCTGAGGGCCCCATTGTCCCAAAGGACAGCCCCAGCAGGGCTGCCACTTTATCTTCCTGGACCAACTGGAGGCAAGAGACAAGAGCTGGCTGGGAGGCACAAAGCTCCCAGAGGAAGGAGCTTGCTGACGCTGTGGGATAAACATGTACAGGCCTCAACAATCCCTGGCTGTCACCCTGTGCATCTTCTCTCCAGTGTCCCCAGCTTCCTCCCTGACTGTTCACCCTGCACATCCTCCTCTGTCCCAGGCCACCCCAGCCATGGTTGCTGCCTGTGTCTCTTCCCAGCAGGGGCCTGGCCAGTCTGTTTACAGGTGAATATCACCTGTCCTTCTTTCCTGGTCAGGGTCCTAGGCCATCCAGACCACAGGCACAGGCTGCCTAGCCTCTTTCCAGCCCACCCTGAGGTAGAAATGTGCCAGACAACAGCCACAGGTTGTCCTCCTCCTGCTGCATGAATGGGGTCTGGAGCCCATGGCAAGCAGCATCTATGATGGCAGAGGCCTGTCCAAGGTCATGGATCTGTGAAATATAAGTTGCCCCGGAGGCCTCATAAGGGCCACAGCAATGCAGTGCCTACCCATCCTGAGCTGCCCCACAGAGGGCACTGGGACAGTTAGCCAAGTATCAGGAAGTTTCAGCTTCACCCCATCTGCAAAGGAGATGGCTGCACCTCCTGCACGGGACTGCTGATGGAATAGCCCAGGGAAGAACTGAGTGGTTCCCCTCTCAGCTACTGCTGAAATGGCAGCACTGGACATGGTCCCAGGGCATTGAGAGGGACACCCAGCTCTATCAAATCTGGTTTCTCTTCTCACTGAGAGGGTGTCAGTGACATACTTGTTGGAGGCTGCATCTGCATGTGCAGGGGTGGTGGTGATGTGACCAGCAGAGCCTTGGAGATAGTCAGGGCACTGCAGATGATCAGAAGGAAACAGTGAGTCACCAGGCAAACATGTCCATCCCAACAGTCACCATGTGCTAGGTTGGGGAATTACCAAGGAGGGATTCGAGGTCCTATGGAAGGGGACCTATGTGGGGTCTTGAGTTCCCTTCAGCTGCCTTGGTCTGAATCCAAGCAACACCAGAACATTCCAGAACCACCTAGTATGCCAAACCTAAGGGGACATGAGGTCCAATGTAGATGCGGCTGCAGGGGAGGGCATACCAAGGACCTGTGCTTGCATCCCTTTAGTGGTTGTTTAGGAAACTTGGCAGATTTGAGCAGGAGCCACCAAAATCCTCTCTTGAACTTTTCTTTATTAATGACACTTATCTCTGTTCACACAGAGTTGTCTATGCAGACGGTGGGTAATAAACAGACAGCAAGCATACAGAGATGATGAATTATCTGCTCAGTAATTAACAAATTAACTGACAGATGGCCAGGTTGTGCTGTGTGTGTGGTGATGCGCTATGTGCAGGGTACCTGCTCCTCCCCGCCCCCTGCAGGGAGGCCACCCTATGGGTGGGCCCTGTGGGAAGGTGCTATCCCCTCCACCCTCTGTGGCCCTCTATCCTGGGGTGAAGCTACAATGAAGCCTGGGACAGGGACTCTTGGAGGTAGGGTGTACTCCACCAGGGCTGGGTTATGGGGACTGAGCAAAGCCAAGGCTGACCACCCATTCCCCTCCACACATCCTCCAGCAGAAGACAGGATTTTGCTACTATAAAAGATGACAAACTATGTAGAAGAGGGTGCTGAGGGTGTGGCCAGGCATAGCCTAGATGGGAGCTCGGAATGGACCCCAGCAGGAACCTGCCTGCTTGAGTCAGAGGGAGGCAACTGGAGCTTGAAGGATGTTGAACTGCTTGGATATGACAGGACGGAGAGCTGGTTGGCTGTGAACATGTACAGCTCTTTAAGGACTTTAAGGCAAGATCTCTGGACCCTACCCAAGGTTCAGAAACCATCAGGGCTGCCTCATCCACTCTGCCTTCCAGCTTTGAGTGGTCAGACGGCCTCTTCCTGGAGCCAAGGGGCAGGGCTCCTGTGGACTTAGAGGCCAGAACCCCCACTAGTGGGCTCAGAAGTCAGAGCCTCATGGGGCTGGAGCGGTGGCTCAGCGGTTTCGTTGCTTGCCTGGCAAGCGCGAGGACCTGGGTTCAAACCCCAGCACCATGTACACAACTAAGTGTTGGAACAACGAAGGCCATATGAAAAACTAAATAAAGTTGTTTCTCTCTTTCTCTGTCTCTCTCACTGTCCCTCTCTCTTTAAAAAAAAAAAAAAAAGTCAGAGCCTCAAGGCAGGACAGTTTTTGAGTCTCGAGGTCCGATGGGACTGGCCCCATTGGTTCTGGGCTTGCTCAGGGCCATTGCTCCTTTCTTGCTTATATCCCCTTTGTGACTTGGGGGCGTCCTATACCACCATTACATTTCAGAAACACATATCTTGCCTGCTTTCGTGCTGGAGGGGCCTTGCCTTAGTATGAAACTCTCTCAAGTGTCACCCATCTGTGGTTTAGATCATGGGGACTCTGGACTAGTGAGTTGGGGCTAGAACGAGTTGAGACTTAAGGGCTGTGAGGGTGCAGTGAATGTTTTTTTGCATGTGAGAAGGACATGGATTTGGGGGATTAAGGACAAGATATGGACTAAAGATTATGTGGGAAGTGATGAGGTCATGGGGTGGAGCCTTTGGGAGTAGGATTAGTGCCTTATAAAGAGCCTTAGCCAGCTGCCTTCCTGTCCCATCCTGTGAGGCTAATGGGAAGAGGGCCTTATGGACCAAAACAAGCCTTACCAAAGACACCCATCTGCCATAGCCCAGATCTCTGACTTCCAGCCCTCAGAACTGTGAGAGGAGTTTCTGTAACCTATAAGCCACCTAGTCTGTGATGTTTTGCTTAGCAACTGAAGGGACTAAGATGCCACCATGTGGAAGCTGTCACAGAAGAGGCAGTGAGTGAGCTGCTGGGCCAGGGGCCGCAAGCGGCCCCTCTGCTGGCGCCCACTCATGACTGATATGGCCTCCACTGGCGAGTGAATTGAGTGGATAAATGTGCCTGGCGCCATGATGGAACTGGTAATTACACTTCACAGTGAGTGATATTAATCGTGAGAGGACCTCAGCACACTGCTTGAGAATCAGGACGAGGAGCTGCTGGCAGGAAAAGCCATTTATTAACCTGATAAATTGCCGAAGGATGGACTTTTGGGCCAGCTGCTGGCAGAGCTACCTGGGGACTCTGATAAAGGGGCCGAGCTGTGTCCTGTCAGATGGCCCTTACCCTTAGCTGCCCAATCATGATGGCTGCTGGGGGTAAAGTTACAGGTGGATGCTCCCAGTCGTGTGCCCTTGGCCGTCTGTCCTGTGCTGGCCTGAGTGGTAGGGAGGCCTAGGTGGGGGAGCCCTGCCTGTCCCAGAAGACCTGAGCAGCAGAACCTCCCTGTAGGGTATCAGGGGCACATGTCTGCAAGCAGGAATATGGCCTATGTCTGATCAGTCAGAGTACAAGGCAAAGGCAGGGTTAAACCACACAACTCACAATTGTGTACTGAGGCCTCTTGTGCCAGGGAGGACTTCAAGGTGGGAATGTCCCATCTGCACTTCATTTCTTCCACTGTGTCACTTCCAGCAGTGCTGAGATGGCAGGCTACCATCAAGGGGCCAGTTAGCTGCTGCAGCTGTGTGGTCCTCAGGGAGGTAGGGGGTGGGCAACTACATACAGACAACAGAGCCCTCTCACCGGGACCATCCTAGCAGGGCTGTCAACCACTGTGAGCTCTCATCAGGGCAGGCCACACCTGCCACCCTTAGAAGAAGGTGACCCTCTGGATGAGGCTAGACTCCCTACCTACCTGCCGCTCTACTACCCCCACAAATCCTTGGGTCTCAGCCCAAGGGCTCCTTCCTCAGGGGCTCTGCTGCCTTGCACTGGGGTCTAACACATGGTCAGTGAAGGAATGAAGGCACTTGTGGGTGCGTGAGGGAGAGACACGGCCTTGGGGACACCTTCCCCTGTGGGCTACACGCTCATGTCCTCAGGCCTCCAGTCTTCGTTTCCACCACTCTCATGTGCCCACTCGGCCTGCACGCCAGCTAGGGCATGTGTGCTTGCTGGGTGCAAGGGCCAAGGAACAGGAGCAGGAGTCAGGAGGCCTGCTGCAGGCACTGGTGATTTAGCGACATGATTACTTCCTAATGCAATACTTCACAAAGCTTTTTATTAGATTTTCCCCCCTTTTCCTTCCAAATGCTCTTTGGAAATAAACACCTGGGGCTGTTATACTTTATACCACTCATTTTAATTAACTTTTAAATCACATAATGTCACCCGGACCTCTCTCAAATGTCGGCTCTGGGCCAGGGTGGGGGAGGCCTGCTCTGCTCCCCGCTACATCTCTACTCGAGGAGTGGAGAAACACCAAATCTCAGCCTTGAGGGCCTCAGATTGGGCCCTCCAGTGCCAGATCAGTGAGGGGGGCACGCAGGGGCAGCTGCACCTCCCAAGCTCCCCCACACAGCTGTCATGGTTCTGAGTCTAATGGTGGCAGAGACCAGGCCCAGAGTTGGGACCTCTCCCTGTCCAGTGGTCTTCATGATCTCTGCTGCCTGGTGCTGACCCCAGGGCAACTTCTTGAGGTAAGAGTGGGGTCTCAGTGAACTGAGGATGCATCTCAAAGGGCCTTCTCCAGTTGAACTCAGGCACCTGCTGCTGAGCCACATCTTCCTTTGGGGCCTTCTCCCCCACTCACATGCCAGCGTCTGAACAGTACAATGATGTATCTCTAAGTTTCCTGTAGCAGTCATCCCAGGCCTGATCCAAGGCCAGGACACCATGAAAACTGGTAGGCAAATGTCAGAGGCCAGCCTTGGGAACATGACCTCTAGGTCACCTTCAACTGACAGGGAGGTTTTCCAGTGCACAGGTGTGGCAATACCTATCCTCAGACACTGTTGAAGGTGGCCTTTGACTCTGTCTGCCTGCCCTAGCAACTGAGGCAGCTCTTATCTGCCCATCCTCGCATCCTGTTTCCAGGAAGCCCAGCTACCCATCAGTTCTGTTCTGTCCTCTACTTTGATGTCATTGGAGCATCCAGAATGGGTTGGCTCTTGCCAGAATGTGTAGGATGTGGGCCAGTAACTCCAGAAATGCCCATTCTGAAAGGCAGGTGTCCCTCAGCATAGGGTGTCGTCTAGCATATATCCTTGCCCTCTTCTTGCATTTCTGCTAACAATCTGCTCGTGTCCACGTTCTGGGGGCAATTCAGGCGGGTCATTTAGGACCTGCATGAAATGTCCATTTCTTCCAGACGATCTCTGCTGCGTCCTGGCTCCTTGGTATGATGGTGGCAGATTACTGTGTGCCTGGCCCTACCATCAGCATCTTATGCCTGTGAGAGTACCCAAGCCCAGCCCATGCTCTCCCCGCCATTGTGGTGTTGAGGAATGCTTCCTCAGGGCAGCAAGCCCTGTGCACCTGAACTGCATCAGGGCCTCCCTTGGTACCTGGATTCTCTGTGCTCTGTCTAAGGCTCCTGTGCCATCGGCTCTTCCTACAGCTCTGTGGGCTGGAGCCATGAGCCAAGCCACTCCAGACGAAAGATTCAGGCACCCCTGCTGCGTCCAGCCCGTGTGGCCAGGTGGGACTCCAATGGACTCTAGTCTTCTCTGCCTTCCCATGGATATTGACCCCCACATGCTTGTCAGTCCTCACCTCTGCTGGTCACAGGGAGTGACAAGTTAGTTGGAAGACTATGGAAGCTTTTGCAGGTGGAGGCCCACAGTGAATGTGCCCAGCCGGCTCACTCTTGCCCTCAGAATCTCAAGACTGGGTGTATCTCCAGTCCTCTGCCCACACAGGTGGGACCCAGTGTACCCAGGCACTGTGGACATTCCCTCCATGTATTGTCAGGGAGTAAGCAAGTCAATACATCTGTAATGCCCTCGGTACAGGGCCTGGGTGCTGGAAGCACACACAAGTGTTAGCACTCATCAGTGCCACACTGTCAGGAGTAGGAACAGCCCAGACCCAAGCAGTGATCTGAGCTACACAGCTACCTCACCAAGCCCCTGGTCTCTCCATAGCCCTGCAAGAATTTGGGGAAGTCCAGGGAAGGGAGTATGCAGTGGCCACCACAGACCCTTCCCAGGCCAGCTGCCAGAGACGCGTATGCACATGGGCAGAGTCCAGGGTCCTAGATGCTTCTCCTCTGAGCCCAGGTATGGATGCCATACCCAGCACAGTCACCTGCATGTGGCAGCAACCACTGCTGAGTTTTCATGACTATCCAGGCCCAGGCCAGCTGTGGCCAGACACAAAACAGGCTCCTGGAAGGCAGTTGATGCCTCAGAGTGAAACCATCCCCAGGGGTTCCAAGGCAGATTGTCCAGGCATGACTCACAGCCAGTCCAGCTGCCCCCAGATTTGGAACCCAGTGGGAGGCTCCAGAGAGGCCCTGGCTGCTGCTTGTGAACGACTGCTCAGACTAGGGCACATGGGAGGCAAGAAAGAAAACCCCTGTCAGAGTTGTTGCAGAAATTGGATTTTCCCCTGTAAGGTTACACGCTGCACTAGAAAATTAACCAGTATTTTCCTAATCAAATAGGGCTGCTCATTCCATGGAGGAGAGGCGGCCTTCTGTCCAGCCTTTCTCGTTCATCTAAACAGCAGCATGTCCTACGCAGGCTCTTGTTCTATGAAATACACACTCTCACAGCTACCTTGAGGTGCCCATGACCAAGAGTTTACTGCAGTGAAGAGGGGCCACCTCCTGTCCCGCCCCTAGCAGCCACGTTCAGGTTGTTCATTCTTTCCCATTCATGCCCCGCAGGCCCCTTCAACTGCCCTCAGTTCAGGTTCCACTGTAGCTAGGTAGGAGTACCATCTTGGGGATCCTGCCCCAGGTGCCACAGCTTCCAAACAACCTGGACTTTCCAGGTCCCTCCATGCAGTATGGGCTGAGGGGAGCATGCACCTGGCCTCAACATCAGCAAGGTGGTGGCACCTACCCTCCCAGCCCAGCTCTCTGCCTGCCTCCTAGCATCTCCCACCAGGGCCAAGTGTCAGGACAGACAGCACTTTGTAGGACAGGTTGTCTCAGAGGAAATACAGAACTGTGACATGTGATAGAAAGACTAGAAGGCACCAGATGCAGTGGTGCACACCTGTAATCCCAGCAGTTAGAGTCTGAGGCAGGAAGATCACAAGTTCAAGACCAGCCTCAGCAACCTAGTGAGGCCCAAGGTAACTTAGTGAGACCCTGTCTCAAAATATGAAAATAAAAAGA